>UESW01003839.1:1979230-2007987 GCA_900491605.1 Calamus simplicifolius | reverse complement strand
GGATCGGATCGGATCGGATGGCAAACCTTCTCGCAACCGGAAGAGCGGCAGGGAAAGCGAGGGGGAAGATACAACCCTAGCCTCCAGATGCTTTATGGCGGCGAGTGTTCGGCCGTTCGTTCAGTCGGCACCACGACGTTGATCCATGGATCATAGCCGTTCACTTTCCGAGATCGTGGCCCGCAGAGCATTGCACTCGTCAATCTCTAGCATAAGTAATATAACATCAAACAGTTACTTTTTCAATATAATGTGACTCATTTCCGTTAACCAATGTCTAACAACTGGCTTAATTAAAAATTTACTTTCCATTAGCATTCCTAAGTTACATTATATTTGATAACTGAAGTGTTGGTATGAAAAGAAAATTTTCAAATTTGATCCTATTCTAATGTTTGATATGGAATAATCAATGAAATCGATTTTTCTTTAAAAAAAAAAGCATCATATCTTTAGCTGAAAGAACAGTGTTAAATGGGAGGAGGAATGTCATTCCGCGAGAATGAAAATGAAAAATATCTTTAAAAATAACATAATAACTTTTGTAGTAGAATAAATTAATTATTATGGTATAAGTAAGTGTCGCCATTTCATTAAAAAGTTAGTTTACTAGAAAATAATAAAATATCAAGCAACATATTCTATAGTATTTCATGAATTGTTGCATAAAAGTATACTATTTATTATACTAGCAAACAAGCATAGTGCAATGCATCTGAAATGAATATACAAATCTAAATATAAATCATATTACATAGAAAATAAAGATATGTTAGATAAACATAAATTATAGATACATAAAGAATATAATATGCGCGCGCGCGCGCGCACACACACACACACACACCACATATATATATATATATATATATATATATATATATATATATATATATATATATATATCAAAAAATATGAATGAAAAAAAAATAAAAACACAAAAAAATTCAATAAATAAAATTAAAACTAAAATAATAATAGCTATCTCAAAAAATTAATTAATAAAAGATAGAAAACAAATGGTAAAAAAATTGTAAGACAAAATAAACAAAGAAAGTACCATATATGAATAAAAAAATTAAAGTAAAAAAATATAAACAAAATTAATAAGATACTTAGATACTTGAAATGTACAGAAAACAACGGTTGCGATCGATCCAAGCCATGATCTCGATCGGTGATGATCGATCCGACGATTGCGATCCATCCGATCGAAGATGATCCGATGGTTGCAATCGATCCATGCCATGATCCAGATCGGCGATGATCGATCCGACGGTTGTGATCCATCCGATCGTGATGATCCGACGGTTGCGATCGATCCAAGCCACGATCTGATCGGTGATGATCGATCTAACGGTTGCGATCGATCTGATCGGAGATGATCCGATGGTTGGATCGATCCAAGCCATGATCCCGATCGGTGATGATCGATCGGACCGTTGCAATCGATCCGATCGAAGATGATCCAACGGTTGTGATCGATCCAAACCATGATCTCGATCGGTGATGATCGATCAGACCGTTGCGATCAATCTGATCGGCGATGATCTGACGGTTGTGATCGATCTAAGCCATGATCCCGATCAGCGATGATCGATCCGACAGTTGCAATCCATCCGATTGTCAATGATATCCGATGGTTGCGATCGATCCAAGCCATGATCCCGATCATAGATCATCGATACGATAGTTACGATCCATCCGATCGGCGATGATCCGATGGTTGCGATCGATCCAAGCCATGATCCCGATCGGCGATGATCGATCCGACGGTTGCGATCCATCCGATCGGCGATGATCTGACGGTTGCGATCGATCCAAGCCATGATCTCGATTGGCGATGATCGATCTAACAGTTGTGATCCATCTGATCGGAGACGATCCGATGGTTGGATCGATCCAAGCCATGATCCCGATCGGTGATGATCGATCAGACCGTTGCAATCGATCCGATCGAAGACGATCCAACGGTTGCGATCGATACAAACCATGATCTCGATCGGTGATGATCGATTAGATCGTTGCGATCACTCTGATCGGCGATGATCCGACGGTTGTGATCGATCCAAGCCATGATCCCGATAAGCGATGATCGATCCGACAGTTGCAATCCATCCGATTGTCGATGATATCCGATGGTTGCGATCCATCCGATCGGCGATGATCCGATGGTTGCGATCGATCCAAGCCATGATCCCGATCGACGATGATCGATCGGACCATTGCGATCAATCTGATCGGAGACGATCCGACGGTTGCGATCGATCCAAGCCATGATCCCGATCGGGGATGATCGATCCGATAGTTGCGATCCATCCGATCGGCGATGATCTGATGGTTGCGATCGATCCAAGCCATGATCCCGATCGACGATGATCGATTGGACCGTTGCGATCAATCCGATACCTCGGTATTTTCTTTACAGAGGAAAGATATGATTCTCTATGATTTTCATGAAAATCGTAAGGAAAGACTTTTTTAGAAAAATATTGGCGGGTAATTTTATCTCCAAAAATTTGATGATCAAGAAAAAGTCTTTTAAAAGGATAACTAAAAAAAGATATATACATAATAATATTTTTATTATGTAAAGGAAAGATATGATTCTCTACGATTTTCATGAAAATCGTAGGGAAAGACTTTTTCAGAAAAATATTGGCGGGTAATTTTGTCTCCAAAAATTTGATGATCAAGAAAAAGTCTTTTAAAAGGATAACTAAAAAAAGATATATACATAATAATATTTTTATTTAATATTATATTGCATAATAATATTGATAATATATTCTATATTATTATAATAACTTTATAACATGTTCTATATACATTATGTATTACAATATAAGATTAATAAATTTATTAACATATGATAATACATAATAAATCATAGTATACTGCAATATTATAATAAGTAATTATTTATTATATAAAAAAATATTTATAAATATTTTATTTTTATGTATTATATATAAATACATATTTACTATATATAATATATGTAAATAATAATATAGAATTAAAGAAACTATAGTAATTATTACTAAGAATATTATAATATATAACATGTTAACAATATAATAAATAACAATATAATTATAAATACAGTATAAGAAATAAATAATTATATTAATATTTATATTAATAATATCATATAAAATATATAATTAATATAAATATAGTAAATATAAAATTTAATTTGGGAAAGGTATACATCCTTTCCCTACGATTTTCGTGACAATCGTAGGGAAAGGGTTGGATTTCTGAAAAAGGGTTTTTCCTACGATTTTTATTAAATTCGTAGGGAAATGTTGCCTATCTTTCCCTACGATCTTCATGAATATTGTAGGTAAAAGTCTGCATCCTTTCCATGAAAGGCTCTAGAGCCTTTCCCTACGATTTTTATGAAAATCGTAGGGAAAGACTCTGGACCTTTACCTACGATTTTTGTTAAAATTGTAGCGAAAGACTTTTTAAAAAAATAAAAGTCTTTCCCTACGATTTTCAAAAAATCGTAGGTAAAGGCTCTAGATCTTTCCCTATGATTTTTTTAAAAATCGTAGGGAAATTTTTTTTAGAAAAATTTTGGAGGGAGATTTTGCCTCCAAATTTTGGTATAGCTTTTCCCTACGATTTTCAAAAATTCGTAGGGAAAGATCCAGAGCCTTTACCTACGATTTTTTGAAAATCGTAGGGAAAGATCTTTTCAAAAAATTTTGGAGGGAGATTTTGCCTCCAAATTTTTGGTATAGCTTTTCCCTACGATTTTCAAAAAATCGTAGGGAAAGGTTCTCGATCTTTCCCTACGAATTTTTGAAAATCGTAGGGAAAATCTTTTCCCTACGATTTTCTGAAAATTATAGGGAAAGATCCAGAGCCTTTCCCTATGATTTTTTGAAAATCGTAGGGAAAGGTTCTAACTTTACGACTATGAAATCTTTGCCTACGATTTTTAAAAAATCGTAGGGAAATATATCTTTTGCCTACGATTTTAAAATCGTAGGTACGAAAATCGTAGGCAAAAATATTTTTCTTGTAGTGGTTCCAGTGAACTTATTTCCATTTAGATAAATATATGAAAGCCGAGCATGACCATCATTTGCACAAGCATATCCGACTCAAATTGTTGTTGGAAAGCTTCAAGACATTCAATTCAGCGCAATCAATCAGTAGGCGAGTTGGCACTTCACCGGACAAATTATTATCGGACAAATCCAAGGATTCCAACCAACTAATGTGACCCAATGAGTAAGGGATATTTCCCGTTAGATAATTGAGGATAAATTCAAGACCTGCATATATGGAAATATTGTGCCAATATTTGTAGGGATCATTCCATTGAGGAATTAATAGAGAGATCACATTCTCGCATACGTTCTTTTGAACGCTCTGGCAATTGAAATGTACCTATTATTGAGTTTTTCTCAAGTTCAAAATTGCTAGTCTGGTTTGATTTTTAACAACCAAGTCGGAAAATTTCCTGACAGGTTATTGTGGGAAAGATCAAGAAATTCTAACATGTATTGAGAAGCAAGAAAGGCTGGAGTTGCAAGGGGGTTCATGTCAAGTTTGCAATTGGATAACATGAGAACCCGTAGTTGGAAGGAGGGAACAAACTTTCCATCATTAAGATGTATCAATAATTCCTTATTACCAGACAATGCGATGCCTAAACTTCATTGTATCTTAATTAAGATGTATCAATAATTCCATAGCGGATAAAGTTTCCAGTCTAGCAATCTGAGCTGATTTTCCAAAACTTCATTGTAACCTCTACCATAGTGGATCCATCAAACGAATGTCACAGTACTGATGGACGAATGGCTGGTCAAGGTAGAACGTAGCTGTTACCTAATTAGATTGAGTGGCACTAGGAAAAGAGACAGCGAGAGAGAGAATCTACCATGTTATCTGTAGATTACGCTGTGGCAGGAGGCAACTTTTTTTTTGGCATTCATATGGTCAAATAATGTTGAAAACTTTTGCATGCAACTAGCTTGATCAATATCAAATTCAGTTTTACAAAAATATAATTTTTCTTGTAGATGGATGAGCATGGGCAGGAACCTGATGAGGTGGAGTTTTACCGAATGACTCATATTTACTATGATGACATTTTTGTCAGAGATGAGTCAAGGGACTTATATGTAATTATTTATTACAATTTATTTCATGCAACGATTTTAATTTGATTTTGTTATTCATAAGATCTAACTATTTTTTTTTTAAATTAACATAGGAAGAGCTACAACTCTTATTGCTGAGCGTGTCGATGACTCTACAGCATCTACGCAGAGTAGTTTCATAGAGGCCGAGGTGTTTACGGAGCTGATGGGGCCGGAGCGCTATGGTCGAGTGAGGGATTATGGAGTTGGAGTTATCCCTACTCAGTTATCTGAGATGACTAGACATGCATGTGATGCTACAGATGGTGTTCGCAGACTTGAGCATAAGATTGAGGAGATGCGACGGAGGAGTGTCGTACAAGATGCAGCGATGGAGGAGATGCAACGGAAGGGTGCCGCCGATAGAGCAGCGATGAATTCTATGAAAGAGCATATTGAGCGGCTTACATCTATCGTACACATGTTTGTTCCACACCAGATAAATACATATATTATTAAAAATATTCTTATATTATATAAATTATTTGTCTAATATTGTAATTGATAGTTAAGCAAATTAAACTTTTTTAATTATTCTTATAGGCTCCTGGAGCATCAGATCCGAGCGGACAGGGTGACAATCTTTCTCCTACAGATCATTGACCTCGTCTACTTTTATTTTAGATCTTCCATTTTATGTATTTTTAAATTTTGTTAAACTTTAAATTGTAACTCTCTAATTGATTGTAATGAAATTTATATTTGAAGTTTTAATTTAGATTTTAAGAATGTATGCAATGTGATTTTATGTTTGTTATGATTGCATTGTAGTTTAATATAAATTTAATGTAAGCAATGTGATTATTAATTGCATTATACAAGTTTAATTTAAATGTTTGTAATTTTATTTTTTTTAAAAAAATTACAGTGCCGACGCTTTAAAAAGCATCGGCAAATTTATAATCCTAACGCTTTTAAAGCGTCGGCAAAGTTAAAGCGTCGGCAAATTTATAATCCCAACGCTTTTAAAGTGTCGGCAAAATAATAATACCGACATGCTTTTTAAAGCGTCGGCACAGTTCTTTTTCCTGCTTTTTAAAAGCATCGGTAATTTTCTTCGCCATCCCTTTCCTAGCAACGCTTTAAAAAGTATCGAAAGGCTATTTCCTGATGCTAAAAAAGCATCGGGAAATAACTTTAAAAACGTTGCCATCCCTTAAATTTGCTGTAGTGATGCCATACTTATTTAGAGTGACTAGGAGCGTTGCTGAAGATAATCTGATTAGTTATGTAGTTTATCTTATATTTTTCAGCCTATTAGCCTTACTATCTAAATCTTTCTTCCATTATCTTTTTCTTATTTTACAGCTACTGGCTTGTTGGGAAAGTCCATGGAGCGAGGCAATCAACTGCAACGATCCATGGCATTATAATCTTTGAAACAATTTTACTAAATTTACTTCTCTAACCTCTATTTGTTTGGAAACACTGATCGCACAAAGACACCATAACACATGGCAGCAGCTTGTGATGGGCTGTTATCTCCAGAACCCAAATTATACTATTATGAATCTTGAAGCCACTAGACTGACTTTAGCGATCATTTCTGGTATCTGAACTCTCAGTTTCAGATAATGTTAAAGCATGTTGATGAGAAACTGGAGTAGTGAATCATACCTTTCAAAGCTATATGAGAAATGTTTGAGAACTAGTCTGCTAGCTACAATTAGGCCTCCTATTGGTTTTTGGCTCTATCATAGTAAAGATCATATTGATTTTGATTTAGCCTCTTATTTTTAGATAATTGCTTCAATAGTTCATTTTTAACATTAAAAGTAATTCAATTTTGCATTCATGCTGTAGCTATAGCTGAAATCATTTCACAATAAAACTCCTTTCGCCTGGTGATAACAATTAACTTGTAATGCTCTAAGCCCACATGTTAGCCCAATTAATCTATTAGTGGGCTTGGTCCATATAGTCTTAAAGCCTTGAGTCTAAATTAATTAGTAACAAATGGACTTATAGTTAAAATTTCTCAAATATTCTTTTCTATTTGTTATCATTTATAATGCTTTCAGCTCATCTACTAATCTAATTAATTCATTAAAGGACTAGAGAAGAGAACAATCCATACTTTGGGTTGAAAAGTTACATGAGGACACTAGTTAAGTCTCTCTTGCAAGCCGGATATCTTTCCATCACCTTCATTTATGCACCTTGATATATTGAAAGAATATCCATCGGGCACCTTCACATATTTTAGTCACTTACAGTACTATCTTCATTCATCTAATGTTAATGTGTAAGATGCAGGAGGCTTATAAACTCTATTACCTTGAGTTTGTAACCACAACTCCCTTCGAATCCCTATTGAAGCTAGGTCCTCTCTTGCTTTATATGTGTCTTTTGTTTTACCTTCAATGCTTAACAAAGTTTCCACAACATTGTCACAAATATTTTCTCAATATGCATTACATCTAAGTTATGTCTCAATTTTAATAATGACCAATACTCCAACTCGAAGAAATGCTCTTTTTATACCAATTCAGCTCATTCAGTGCACGCTTTCGCTTCCGATGTTTATTGTTTGGATGCTTTTCGAGCTTTTCAACAGCTATGTGTTCTAATTGCATTAATATTTTTTTACCGGTTAACATTTTTGGTATAACTCCATCCTCTCTACTTTCATCATATAGTCTACTATGTCGCCACTTGTGATCAATAGGCAAATAATAACGATGTCCCATATAGCAAATCTTGTCTTTTAGCTTCTTCGATGAGGTTTACTCATTACAATCTGGACACGCCTTATAACCCTTTGTGCTCCAACCAAAGAATAATGAGTATGTTGGAAAATCATTCACAGTCCATAAAACAGCTACGTGCATCCGAAAACTCTCTTTCATACATGCATCATAAACATCAACACCTTCAGTCCATAGATGTTTAAGTTCATCCACTATTGGCCTTAAACATACATCCATATCCATTCCTAGAGATTTAGGACCAGGAATAAGTAACAACATCATGAAGAATGTCTTTTTCATATATTTTCATGGAGGCAAGTTATAAGGTACTAAAATGATGGGTCACATACTGTATGCATTACTCATGTTTTCAAATGGATTGAATCCGTCTAAAGCAAGACCTAACCTTACATTTATTGGTTCTCTGGCAAACTTAGGATACTTTTGATCAAAACTTTTCCATGCTTCTCCATTTGTCGGATGTCGTAATAACCCATCTGTGATCGGTTACTTATCATAGTGCCACCTCATATCTTCAACTGTATATCTTGAGGCATATAGACATTTCAAACGATGTATGAGTAAAAATATTGCATAACTTTATGAGGTATCTTCTTACCTTTGTCTTCAACCACTTGTACCTAGGCTCGTTGCATACCATATATTTTTTTAAAGAGTCATTCTCCTTTCAAAAGATAGTACAATCATGCTTGCATACATATATTTTCATAGCCTAAACCCAACTCATTCATCTTTTTTAGCCTCATAGTGCAAAGATGGTATCCTAGTACTATTCAAAAATGCCACTTTCAATAGTTCAAGCAACATATTGAAAGACTTATTTGTCCACCAATTGAGGACCTTAATGTGCATTAACTTCACTAAGAATATCAAAGCAAAAAACTTTTCACATCCAGGATAAAGCTCAAATTCTACCTTATTTTGAAAAATCATTCAATTTTTTACTGTGATTGGTCCTTCCATAGTCAGACATCATCGGATTATCATCATCATTGCCAACCTTAGTGTGAGCACCACTTGAGCCAGAACTGTCTGCAATGCTTCGACTATCTCATCTTGTTCCCTTTCTTGGTCATCATCTTCATTCTTATTTTCATCCGAGACATTGCTTCCAAACTGTTCTCCATGAAAATACCACATCTGATACATTTTTGAGAAACCCCTTAACAAACAATGTAATTTAACTAAATCAAGCTTATGCCATAAGTCATTATAACACCGCACATAAGGACAACATATCTTTCCTTCTTCATTAACATGAAGTCTTACCTTTTCTATGAACTTCTTAATACTGGCTTCATATTCTAAACAATTTTGATTCTTTAGATGTATCCAACTCTTATCAATCGGCATCGTTGGATGACACCAAATCTGAGTAAAATAGCCATAATTCGTTGTATATATGAACCATAAGGGTTCTAGAGAAAAGGAAGAAAATATATTAACAATTTAGTTCAAATCAACAACAAGAGCAGTAAGACTTTTCCTGCATATAGTGGCAAAAATTATATTGTTGTAATAAATTCGCCACAAAAATGTCTCTTTTTTGTAGTATCGAGCGTGGTGCAGGGCGATGCAACTGTACCACCTCCGATGCAGCAAGACTTTTCCTGAGTGATAATTTTTGAACCCATCAGCCCACAAACTATTGGACCAAAAAAGGCTAGGAGATTTAAATTAAGCATACTATGCATAAGAAATTCGATTCCTATAAAAAAACTATTCCAACAAGATGGGTTTAAAGAATTAAATGAAGATAGAGGTAGAAATTTTTTTAAAAATCCATCTAAGCTTGAATTTTGATATGGGGATTGAGGTCTCTATTCCAAATCTGAATCTGGAATCTAATCATTTATTTATAAAATATAATTATTTTTATATCCATTATTTTTTCTAAATAAACTATAAAACTTTCAACTTTTCTTTTAATTTTGTTTAGTTATAAATTTTAGATATTTATAGTTCCTAATATCACTATTTTATCCTATAGTTTTTTTTTTCTGAACTAAGTTTCTCAATGTGCCTAGTTACAAAATAGTTTAGTTTTAAAATATGAATACTTAAATATCGAGTTATAATTAGTCTTCCATAATTTTACTAAAATTGATAATTTTATTGTTTACTTTATTAATTATCATATTAATAGATATGCTCCATCAATTTTTTTAAAGTTCTTTTATCTATTAAAAAGAAAATGGAGATTGAGGATTTTTCATTGGGAATGAAGAACCATAGGAATGGAGAAAGCAAAAATTAATCCTCGTTCATGGATCAAAATGGGGATGGGCGATGGGGTTAGGGAAGGGCGTGGAGATAACGAACATATCTTCCACCTCAGAATCCAGTCTATTGCAATTCCTAGGCTTTAGTTGTTAGCAAGATAGAAATATTAAAATTTATTCAAATAGATAAAATAAAAGAAAAAGAAAAAAATAAATGTTGAAAAAGAAAAAGATAAGCAAATGCTTTCACCCTAGCCTGAGGAGAGAATATGTGCTTAATTTTCAAGTATATTAATGCATTAAATAGGTCTATTGCTAATTAAGAAAGAGATGAGAAGTACTTGCCAACTTTAGGCATAAGCAATATATGTGAGCTTTTTTAGCGTATTTCGCTAGCTAACCATGTACCTCATTCACATATCAATATTGAGAATTCTATTAGAGTAGAGTCACAACTTGGATTAGGCTAAACTGAAATTTACCTGCCCAATGCATTCATTAGGTAGGGTTGGATTGAAGACTTAACAATTAGGATTAGGCTAAGGATAAAAAATTCCAACCCAATCTCATATTAAATCGAGTTTAAGTTTAATCGTCAACCCTATCCAAATTCAACCTACTTTGTACCTAACGCTACTTGACCTAACTTTAGCCAACATAAATTAACAACCGCTTTGTGTTTTATGTAATTGCATTCATGATTTTATTAAATTATGTCTAAGTGTGTCTTTGACATTTATGGCTAATTGAGGCCTTAATGCAATAACTATCAATCTAATAGAGTCGCTCAAAATATTTTCTCTATCTTAAATTTTATCTATCCCAATCTAACCTTGTCAACATGTCCAAACTTGATTTGAGCCGTCTAATCCAACAAATCTAAATTTAACTTTAAGATGAATTTGGTTTGAGTTGAGTTAAATAAATCTCAACCCAAGGCTAAGTTTGGTTGGATTGGGGTAGGAGGTCACAGAGCCTGGGTTCGGTTGGGGTTTGGTCTCAACCCAATCCAATTCATCCAACTCGCAGTCCCACATTGCAGCATGGAGCAATCTTTATATCGCATGTACATTTGTAGGTCCCATGTGATTGCCTGAATTGCATTGTGATGAGGTGGATTCAATAAATCGATTCAGTCGACTATGTTTTGCTGCTTGACTTGCTCAGCCTGAATTGACCAAAGCCAAGTTGGCATGATTACAATCTAAAACCCAATGATAGATCAATAATTTTAACCCTCAATAGAAAAAGGTTGCATTTTTTTTTTTTCTTTTTTCTTTTTAATCGACCGAATCTACCGTTAGTTGTTATTAACCAAGTAATTTCTATGCACTTATATATATCTTCTTAGAAGCTGAGAAAGGAAACAAATTAAGGTACTCGCATGTGTCACACACAGACATTTTTCTCATAATGAATGTAACGTTCTTTTTCCCTCTTCTCATCCCTTGTCGTGTATCGATTCAATTTTCTCTCTTCTCAAATAAATATAGTGTATTTTCTATTTATTACATGGAGAATATACAATAATATATTCTTCTTTTAACCATAGCAAAGCTTCATGCAGGCAAAAAATTATTTTAGTTCGACCATATTAATCTTGCCAATAACATCTTCTGAAGTACATGCAGCCAACTGATAAATTTGCATAAAATGCCCCCATCGAACAAGTCTTAGAAATGAAACAAGTTCTGTTCAAGCAAATGTATCGCACTGATCATTTTATTTCATTTATTCAGCCATTTTATTTTCATTTATTCAGGTAAGATCACAAAGAGAGTTCCTGGCATTTCGATCCACACAATGAGATCATAGGGCATTGTTAGGGTTTACTTCTTGGATTTAGTTTATTAAATCCTTTTCTTTGCCTGCTGGAATCCTCTCCCCCTCACGTCCTCTCTTCCTTCACTAAGTCTCTTCACGTGGGTCAACTCACCAGACCATCCAAGAAGTTGGCTCTTGGCTTGGAACTCCCTTCACGCACGTGAGCCTGACTTCATGCACCACCACATCCTCCTCCCTTCACAATTGGATGACACGTTCCTGGGAGGATGCCTTCATCTCCCTTGATCCCACACAATGCCACGAGAACTCTCGGCTTCCGAAAATCTCACGGCTTGGAACCTGGGAGGACAGCTTCGTTTCCGTTGCGCAGATCCACAAAGCCGTGCGTCACCTTCTCACGAAGAGGACCGAAATCACCTCCTCGCGAAGAGGACCGAATTGCCGAGAGGAGTCTTGCCGAGAGGAATCCACACGACGCTTGTAGCCCGGGCCCGCTTAACCTGACCAAAACGCGGCCAAGAACAGAGATGAGGAGGGAGAGAGAGAGGAGGAGAGAAAGAGAAGACGGCTGCCGCCTTGTGATGAGAGAAGGGAATTTTGGAGAAAAAGAATCTGTTCTCTATTCCATCCAAACCCTAGAGACTAGGGTTTAAATACATCCACGAAGTGGGCCAGGCCCAGACTCAACAAAAACTCCCATGGACTAAACCAATGAGATTAAACTAATCCCCAAGCCCGTGTACACCCGTGACTTGATTTAATCTCAACCCTTGGACTCAAACCCAGCCCAATACAAGTTAGCCCACCTGGGCCTTGATAGCACCACACCAGGCCCAACAATCTCCACCTTGGTGCTTTCAAGGCCTCAGCACGTCCACTGTGTCCATCAGCTTTAACAACGAAATACACTTTTGAAAACTGTCCCGTGGAAGAACCTTAGTCAGTGCATCTGCTGGATTTTCTTTGGTGTATACCTTCACCAGCTCCACCTCACCATCTTCCACCAGCTCTCTGATCCTGTGGTATCTGAGGTCAATGTGCTTCGTCCTGGCATGATAGACTGCATTCTGCGCAAGCATCAGAGCACTCTGGCTGTCACTATGCACCTGGACAACCTTCTGATCAAGTCCCATCTCCAGCATCAAGCCCTTCAGCCAAAGAGCTTCCTTTGCTGCCTCTGTGATACCTATGTATTCTGCCTCCGTGGTAGATAAGGCTGTGATGGGCTGCAGACATGATCTCCACGATACTGGACCACCAAACAGGCTGAACACAAAGCCTGTTGTGGATCTCCTAGTGTCCACATCTCCACCAAAGTCTGCATCCACATACCCATATAACTGCCCACGAGCCTCCTTGGATAAGTTGGATCTCTCAGCATCTTCTTGCTGTCCATAGCAAATACCAACCCCAACTGTACCTACCAAGTACCTGAAGATTCCCTTTAGTGCTCGCCAGTGCTCCCTGCCAGGGTGCGCCATGAACCTGCTCACCTGGCTCACTGCATGGGCTATGTCTGGCCTACAACATACCATGGCATACATAAGGCTCCCAACACCAGAAGCATATGGTACCTTCTCCATCTCCTGAGCCTCCACCTCAGTCTGTGGTGACATGGTCTTCGATAAGGAAAAATGTGCTGCCAAAGGTAGTGCTGTCGGTTTGGCATCCTTCATCCCATATCGCTCCAGAATCTTTTTAATGTAGCCACCCTGACTCAGATGCAGCACACCTTGGATCTATCTCTGATGATTTCCATCCCTAGGATCTTCCTGGCTGGCCCCAGATCCTTCATCTCAAACTCCCGAGACAAAGCTATCTTCAGTTCCTGTACAGCCTTCTCACTCTTGCATGCTATCAGCATGTCATCTACATACAAGAGTAAGTACATCCTAGACCCATCATCCAGAGATTTAACATACACACAAGAATCATACTCACACCTGGAAAGTCCAATGCTCCTAACATAAGTGTCAAATCTCTTGTACCACTGCCTCGGCGACTGCTTCAGCCCATACAGAGATTTCTTCAGCAAACAGACTTTCCCATCTGATCTTGGTTCTCTAAACCCTGGTGGCTGCTCCATGTAGATGCTCTCCTCCAAATGACCATGGAGGAATGCTGTCTTCACATCCATCTGCTCCAGCTCCAAGTCCTGAGCTGCTACAATACTCAATAATAGTCTGATGGAAGTGTGCCTGACAACTGGAGAAAATATCTCACCATAATCGATGCCTTCTTTCTGAGAGTATCCTTTGGCCACTAGTCTTGCCTTATACCTGATACCCTCTTGTTCTGAAGCTCCTTCCTTGCGCTGATAAACCCATTTACAACCAATGGGTTTCTTTCCTTGTGGCAGCTGGACCACCTGCCACGTATTATTTCTGTGAAGAGACTGCATTTCCTCTGCCATAGCATGGATCCACCTATCTCTATCCTGACTTTCCATAGCCTCCTCATAGGTGAAAGGGTCTCCATTCGCTGTCACCAGGGCATATGACAACGAATCCTCAAAGCCGTATCGAACTGGTGGTCGCACGTTCCTCCTGGGCCTTTGCTGTGCGATCCCAGTATCAGTCCCCTGTCCAGCTGCATCCTGCTGAACTCCCTGGCTTCTACCCCCTCTGTCAGTCCTCTCCACCTGAATCTCAAATCCTCCTGGTCCACTAGCAAATGGCACAACTGTATAGGAGGTTGTCTGACTAGTGTTACCGTGTTCTACCTCCTGTAGTCCCTGCTGTGCATCCATGCCACTTCTGTTCTGGAGGATTGAGCTCTCATCAAAGGTTACATCTCTGCTGATGACAACCTTCTTCTCCAAGGGGTCCCATAGCCGATACCCCTTGACTCCTCGCGGGTAGCCTAGGAACACCATCTTCTTAGACCTGGCATCCAACTTACTCCGCTCCCCAGCTCCAACATGCACATATGCTGTGCATCCAAACACCCTTAGATGGTTTAGGCTTGTCTTCCTTCCAGACCATATCTCCTCTGGAATGTCTCCATCTAACCTGGTGTGCGGTGACCGATTGACCAAGTAGCTAGCTGCATCTACTGCGTCAACCCAGAACATCTTTGGAAGCCCTGCCTGCAGCCTTAAGCATCTTGCCTTTTCCAATAGTGTTCTGTTCATCCTCTCAGCCACCCCATTCTGTTGAGGAGTTCCCATCACCGAGAAGTGCCTTCTGATGCCCCACTCCTCACAAAAAATCTGGAACTCCCTGCTGGTGTATTCCCCGCCATTATCAGACCTCAGACACTTCACACTTTTACCCTGCTCCTTCTCCACCTCAGCCTTCCAGATTTTGAACTTGGTGAAGACCTCTGATTTCTCCTTCATAAAGTAGATCCACAGCTTCCTTGAGAAATCATCTATCAGGGTCATAAAGTATCTGGCCCCATTCCTTGCAGAAACTGGGGCTGGTCCCCAGACATCTGTGTGTACTAACTCCAGGGGTTCAGCACTCCTAGCTGTGCTGACTGAGAACTGTACTCTCCTCTGCTTTCCCATCTGACAAGGCTCACAGATCTCCATATCTCCGCTACTCAAGTCTGGAAGCAGACCTCTCTTGCTCAGTTCTTTCATCCCCTTGTCTCCCATGTGGCCCAGGCGGTAATGCCACATCCTGTACACATCCCGGGGATCTTGCTCCACAGCTGCCACCTCAGATTTCACAGTCATCACAGAGCCCTCCATCTTGTATAGATTATTTTCCAGCCTCCTCCCTCTCATCACCACCATGGCTCCATTGGAGATGTTCAGAACTCCACTCCTGGCACGACTGCTGAAGCTGTATCCAGTCCGCTCCAAGTACCCCAGTGATACCAGATTCTTCTTGAGTTCTGGAACATGCTTCACACTGGTAAGAGTGCGCACCATACCATCAAACATCCTCACCCTCACTGTGCCAATACCTGCCACCTTGCAAGGGTGATTATCTCCAAGAGTCACATTCCCCTCCTCAACCTCTGTGTAAGTACTGAACCACGACCGGTTGGGAGTGTAATGATGAGAACAGGCTGAATCCAAGGTCCACATCTGTGTTGTGCCTGTGATCATCTGATACAACCAAGAGATCATCCTCCACCTCCTGATCTGCAACTGTACTCACAGACTCAGATCCTCCTTTTTCTCCCTTCTGATTTTTCCACTTAGGACAATTCTTCTTAAAATGTCCTACCTCTCCACACTTATAGCACTTCAGCTCTCTCTTGCCTTTCCTGGACTTTGATCGTCCTCCAGACTTACTTCTGTCCCTGCCCCTACCTCTGCCTGTCCTTTCCCCAACTGATAGACCCTCCTGGGGAACAGCTTCCTTGGTCATCTTCTCCCTCTGCTCATTCGTCCGAAGCACCGAGACAATATCTTCATAAATTAATGTCTCCTTCCCATAGAGCAGTGTTGTGACCAATGAGTCATAAGACGTGGGCATTGAACATAAAAGCAGAAGTGCTTTATCTTCTTCCTCCATCTTGACCCCAACATTCAGAAGTTCATTGCTCATCTGGTCGAATATCTGGATGTGACCCAGCACATCTCCACCTTCTGACATCCGAAGGCTGTAGAGGCGCTTCTTCAACATCAACTTGTTGCACATATTTTTCCCATATAGAGGGTGTGCAACTTCGTCCAGAGTCCCTTCGGGGTCTTCTCCTCCAGCACTGAATAGAGGACTGAATCCGCCAGACAGCCCCTGATCATTGAACATGTCTTCTTCTCCAATGAAATCCACTGCTTGTCTGTCATCCCATCTGGCCTTTCCTCCAAAGCCAATCTAAACCCTGCTGCACAAGGAGGTCCTCTACCCGGACTTTCCACATGGAGAAACTTCCCTTCCCATCAAACTTCTCAACCTCTATTTTTATGCTACTCCCCATGGCCAATTTCAAAAATAGCACAAAATAAATTTTATAAAATAGAGAAGTACCTTGACGAGATTCTGTTGAAATTATTTCAACTCCTTGAAGGCCTCCAGATTACTCCTTGAACCAGGCTCTGATACCACTTGTTAGGGTTTACTTCTTGGATTTAGTTTATTAAATCCTTTTCTTTTGCCTGCTGGAATCCTCTCCCCCTCACGTCCTCTCTTCCTTCACTAAGTCTCTTCACGTGGGTCAACTCACCAGACCATCCAAGAAGTTGGCTCTTGGCTTGGAACTCCCTTCACGCACGTGAGCCTGACTTCATGCACCACCACATCCTCCTTCACAATTGGATGACACGTTCCTGGGAGGATGCCTTCATCTCCCTTGATCCCACACAATGCCACGAGAACTCTCGGCTTCCGAAAATCTCACGGCTTGGAACCTGGGAGGACAGCTTCGTTTCCGTTGCACAGATCCCAAAGCCGTGCGTCACCTTCTCACGAAGAGGACCGAAATCACCTCCTCGCGAAGAGGACCGAATTGCCGAGAGGAGTCTTGCCGAGAGGAATCCACACGACGCTTGTAGCCCGGGCCCGCTTAACCTGACCAAACGCGGCCAAGAACAGAGATGAGGAGGAGAGAGAGAGGAGGAGAAGAAAGAGAAGACGGCTGCCGCCTTGTGATGAGAGAAGGGAATTTTGGAGAAAAAGAATCTGTTCTCTATTCCATCCAAACCCTAGAGACTAGGGTTTAAATACATCCACGAAGTGGGCCAGGCCCAGACTCAACAAAAACTCCCATGGACTAAACCAATGAGATTAAACTAATCCCCAAGCCCGTGTACACCCGTAACTTGATTTAATCTCAACCCTTGGACTCAAACCCAGCCCAATACAAGTTAGCCCACCTGGACCTTGATAGCACCACACCAGGCCCAACAGGCATAACAGAGCGGAACATCCATTAACTGGTGATGTGAACAGGTTCAAACTCCTTCTCAATCGATGCTTTCACTGCATCGAGTACCAGTTGCGTCTTTCTAGCGATAGTGGGCCATTTTTGGTCTGGCTTGCAGCCAGAATCTCTTATGCTTGCTGCTAACCTTGAGAACTCCTGGATCATGAGGGCTTCCTGTGGAAGGTCAGTTGAGACGACATGCTCGCTAGGCAGTGGTTGCCATCCAGTCACCAGCTCCGTAAAGCCTGCATCTGTGGCGAACCTGAATTTAGCAGAGGTCTCCTCAAAGGTATCACAAAATCACTTCAATGTAGGGTTCCTCTTGTTCCGATAACAGAGAACTCCAATGTCAGATGAGCAAGGAAAGAGCAGTGGAATGTTGCAACTTTGCCATCAACCCATAAGAGAGTAGCCCCACATGACAAGATCACACCAGCTGCTTCGTTCTTCACAGGGCCATGGTGGGCGATTACAGTTTTGGTCAATTCATAGTCAGCAGCCCATAGGGCAGAGTGGATGCAGCACCACACCCATCACCACCAAGAGCTCCAAGGGCATCAAGATCAGGCCTCACACGGATGTCATTCTGAAGGAAATCAGGGTCTCTGCAAAAGGGGAAGACGCTGTGCATCTGCCAGTCCCATGAAATAATTAAATCCAAGTTCACATTCACTTTGAGGAATCATTCATTAATTCTAATGTCAAAAAGATTCAACTGGTGCAACATTATTCACAGTTCAAGGCTAATAAAGGAGCAACATATGAGTGACACAGCATAACCTATATCACTAAGGTGTCGATAAGATCCGTTTATGACAGCAGAGAAACAATGCATGCATGGGATCAAAACTGATCAGAGAATGCACTCTAAATTGCCAAAAGACAATGTGCAACAGTGCAGCCTATGATCCTAACATTTATTTGCAAATATAGGAAGAACAATTGACTATTATCTTGATTTGGTGATGATTCATCCGTAGACACCTTCATTTAGACCCATTGAAGGAAAAATTACAACTTGAAAGGTGCCTAACTTATCAGAAAATTGAGAGCAGAATTAGGTACAATTCAGACCTTGCAGGCAGAGGGATGATGGACATGAGAAGAAGCACACACTTGTCCCTCTTCCCCTTATGAAGACTTACATGTGTGCCAATAATTGAAACAATGGCTCCTTTATCTCCAATTTGTGAGTTTCTTAAGATTCCTGCAAGACCCAGTTCCACCCAACCCCCATCCCCCAAAAGAACCCAACAAAATTCACAAGCTCACATAGGCATGATTCACAAAGCTTAAATCCCACAGAAAGAAGCCCTACACAATCAAAGGGAAAAAGCAATCAGAGCAGTTCCCTTTATGACACAGAAATAACAAAAAAAAATTAATTGCCAAACGATTCCCAACCCAATACAGGCTGCTTTATGAAAGGTGTCACAACAAAACTAGACTCGCAAGGACAAAGTGAAAATTACATCCAGTTAAAAGAAGAATCCATTTGAAAGTTGGAGATATGTTTGCCCAAAATAAGTAGGGCATATTTCACAAGTAGATAATAATTTCATAATATCACAACTAAAACACTTTTTAAGGCAAAGATCTTCAATGCTTATGCAAAGTATCCCCCATATCTGGATTACTAACTCGCATAATTTTCTAGAAAAGAATTCAACATCTTTGGGAAAAACCTTTGACCAATAAAATTATATGGGAACAGAAGGGAAAGTTTTCATCTGGGAAGTCTTTGAATGGATTCTTCTTTTAACTCGATGTAATTTTCAATGGTCCAAATTAAGACATCATCCAAATTCTTATGGCTCGATTTGGACCATTGGATGATGATGTCTTAATTTGGACCATTGAATGATGTCTTAATCTGGACCATTGGATGATGTCTTAATCTAGATTATTAGATGGTGTTTGAATGTTTTATAGAAAATTAAGCTTCTCTTACTAGAAGTGATTGATTCCTTATTGATCCACTCATAATCTTCGTACACAATCTACCATATCCAGAATACCTCGTATACAACTTAATGTCGTGAATAAGTGTAAAACCAAAATATGGATTTATATGCACAAGATACTACGGTGATCTCATGTCTAAGGATCACTTGCACAACTCTCGCTTAGAGAATCATCTTTGGACAATAAGTAAGTATCCATAAGATGTTCTCTTGGTAGGTTAATTCAGTGAACTCATTCCTCTAATGAGTATCAACATCTTTGTATTAGTGTCTCATATAAGTGATCGTGAGATCAATCACCCTCTGCATTGAGCATACATAAGATGTATCAGTCTTTCTGGTAGCATTAATCCCCGACTCAATGTACCGTCGATTAAGAATGTTTTAAATTAGGGTTTTAGGATTTTAGGTCTCACTGGCATGATTTCATCATAGCCCTAAAACCATTATCCTAATCTATGGGGTTCATCATAATAATAAGAAGCAGCAAATGATGAAACATAATGCCTTTTATTTATAAGCAAAATATCATGTACATGATTTGAAAGAATAAAGAAACCCTGTCACAATTAAATTGCGATTGGCTTTTAGGGCATAACTCTTTCGTTTTGTTGAGTTGATTCTCAACTTCAGCCTTAAATGATTTAAAAACATCCAAAACCTATAATTTTTTTATGAATAAAAAATATGTATGCATATCGAGAATAATCATCAATGAATGATACAAAATTTATTGATCATTCTAAGATGGTATTGGAAATGGCCCACAAATGTCTGTATGTATCAATTCTAATACATCCATAGCTCTATATGCACTATATTTATTGACTTTGGTTTGTTTTCCTTTTAAGCAATTAGCACAAACATTAAAGTCTGTGAAATCTGTGGAATCTAAAATTTCATCTGACACAAGTCGTTGAACTCTATATTTAGAGATGTGACATAATCACTTGTGCTACAATGAACCTAAGTTTTGTAATATCCATTTGTGTTTAGTACCTCTTGATTCCAAATTTAATGATTCACTATGTGAGGCTATTGTATCAACAAATATATTTTGCCATAAGCAACAAAAGATCCAGTACCAACAACATTTGAATTTAAAGACAATACAAACTAATTGTTTCCAAATGAACAAGAGTATCCAAATCTGTCCAAACAAGAAATAAAAACTAAATTTCATTTAAAAGATGGTACAACAAAAATATCTTTTAAACCCAAATAATGACTAAAACTTAATAACAATCTAAAATGATTAATAGCCTTCACTTAAACTGACTTGTCGTTGACCACAAAAATGCTTTGTTCAGTATCACTTTGCTTTCGACAGCTCAAGTAGCCTTGCATTGAAACACTGATGTTAGTAGTGGCACCGAAGTTTAACGACCAAGTGTTTCTAGGTACTGAAACTAAATTTATCTCAAAACAAATCAAAGTTAGGAACATACCTTTCTTTGCCCTCCAAGCATAGTACTTGGCACATTCCTTCTTTATGTATCCAAGTTTCCCACAAAGAAGAAAAAATTAACCTTATTTTGCTTCTTTTGGACTAGACCATTCACAGCTTCATTCTTAGATGATTCAGATTTCTTTCTTTTATTCTTGTCCTTGGAGGTGCCCATTAAGTTAGCACTCTTAGTCCTTTCTTGCATTAGTCTTTCATCCTCTTGAACACAATAAGAGATCAATTCATTCAATGATCATTTTTTCTTCTAGCAATTATAACTCTTGCATTAGTCTTTCTTCCTCTTGAACACAGTAAGAGATCAATTCATTCAATGATCATTTTTTCTTCTAGCAATTATAACTGATCTTGAATCGATTAAACTGTGCTAGAAGAGAAATTAGAACCAATGCAAGAATAAGTCCTCAGACATCTCGAGCGTGAGTGCCTTAAGTTTTGATGCAATATTGGATATCTCTATAATGTACTCTCGTACATTCCCTTTGCCTGTGTACTTCATGTTGATTAAGCGTTGTAGCAAAGTGCTAATTTCAGCCTTATCACTCTTTGCAAAATGCTTTTCAATTTCAGCAAGAAAATCCTTGGCATCAATAATCCCATCGGATACCACGCCCTTGAAAGCCTCAGGAATGCCCCTCTTTATGATCATCGGACTCATGCAGTTTGAACGATCCTACTTTCCGTAGTGCCTTCTTTGATAAGAGGTACTAGAGTCTAAAAGAGAAAAGGGTCGTTCCTCCCTTAATGCAAGGTCTAGATCCATGCACCCCAGGATAATAAGCATGTTTTCTTTTCAATCCTTCAAATTTGTGCCATTAAGGACTGATACCGAACTCAAATTGGCAGATACTATAACAAGTACTAAAAAGAGAATAATCACATAAATACACTTACAAATATCTAAAATTTGATCATCAATAAATTCAAATAATGATAAAATCCATCTCAAGATACAAAGTGCAACATTAATATTAAGTCTGTGGACAATAATATTAATTGCTAGTGACACCTTATTATAATGATCAAACACTAACAATAATGTATGTTAAATAATAAACTCATCTTTGGATTGATTCATTATTCACATGTCCAACCTTATAATCGTCACATGCTTACCATCATAGGAATGTATGCAATCTGACCAAGTATTAACCTTCCTTTGGCTCGGTTAATACTCGCATGGATATACATACACGCTACATTTAACATTTCTCATGAGTTATCTATACGAGAGAATGTATGCAATCTGGCCAAGTATTAACCTTTCTTTGGATCAGTTAATACTCACATGGATATACATACACGCTACATTTAATATTTCTCATGAGTTATCTATACAAGAAAGGTCACTTTTGTGACTTCTTGTTTCAATTATCTCATTTAAAATGTCAAACAATTTGCATCACATATTAAACCACAGTTATCATTTGAATTTGAATGAAAAGCTTAATTTTTAAGCCTAATGCCATATATTTTGATCATTTAGACTAAATTGAAACAATAATTCATTAAATCAAACTCAAAACCATCAAAATTGTCTCAAAAATCAACATTAGAACTGCATTTCACCTCGGTGAAGTGTTGCCTTAGCGGTGACCCAAGGCCCAAAAAAAACCAATTTAAAACTTTAATTTTCATTGATGACCCAAAACTTGCAACTCATATAAGAAAACAATGCCACTTTTATATTGCAGAAAGCAGCCTGGACCAATGGATAAGGTGTTGGTCAGGAATCGAAAAATATCTTTAACGACAAAGCATGCACGCTCCAAAATCATCAAAAAAACAATAGCAAAAACTTAAAACATGCATTCTAATCATTCCAGAACTCAAAAAAAAATTCATAAGTCTTGATATTTCTCTTTGACTAATTTCTAATTTGATCCCTTATTAAAATAGAAATAGCATATAGGTATCAACATGATAATTATGCCCTTAGCCAAAACCAACTTTATACCAAATTGATCACTTTCATTGGCTATTCAAACAATGGCATAACACATTTGTTATAACATGTGTGGCCCCAAATAATTATTTAAATTTCTAACAAACTCATCTAACCTCCCTTTGAGCATGCATTATATTCATGGGAAATTTATATGGAGCAATATGTTAGTTACTGAGAAGTGAAAGCAATGCTTTAAGGTTTAACAACATTATCAGTATTTGTTGTTGTTCGTACAACTTAATTGTGTCAAACAACATTAACAGTATTTGGGTTGGTCTTAACTCTCACATTTTAGATGCAGTTCTCTAGAACATGGCCTTGCGCCTTCTAGTTTGCTAGACACCACCGGACGGCCTCCAATTTTCACAATGACAATAAGGTAGTGTTTGATAGAAAAAATATTATCCATGGATAAGTGTACGGGATAGAGTTTATCCCCTGGCTATCCCTAGGGATATCCTTTGACTATCCCATTGATCATATCAAGTGCAAAAAGATAAATCCATAGGATAACTTTTTTTTACTTTTATTTGAAGGGATAACCAGCTATTCCTGCATTCTTTAGGGAATAAATTGAGGGGATATCCCATGGTTAACCATGCTTAACCATGGATTATCCCTTTGATTAACTTTATTCCCAGCTATCCCTTATAGTTATGGCTTTTGGAAATAAGAGGGGATATCCTCTGGATATCCACTCTTATTCCCTATTTCAAACACTACCTAAGAGACTAGAAGGATATCCCCTGGATATCCACTCTTATTCCCTATTTCAAACACTACCTAAGAGACCTTCTAGTCGAGAAACTGCCCGGAAGGGGCTGCAACCTAAACGGACACCCAGCACCATATTAGCAGCATATAAGCAGCTTTTAACCATAGCAAAAGCTTTATGCAGGCCAAAATTATTTTAGTTCGACCATATTAATCATGCCAATACCATCTTCTGAAGTATATGCAGCTAATCAGATAAATTTGCATAAAATGCCCCATGGAACAAGTCTTAGAAGTGAAACAAGTTCTGTTCAAGCAAATGCATCACCCTAGGCAGTTTATTTTCATTTATTCAGCTAAGATCACAAAGAGAGTTCTTGGCATTTCAAACCACACACTGAGATCACAGGGCATAACCGAGTGAACATCCATTAGCTGGTAATGTGAACAGGTTCAAACTCCTTCTCGATCGATGCTTTCACAGCATCGAGCACCAGTTGTGTCTTTCTAGTGATAGCAGACCATTTCTGATCTGGCTTGCAGCCAGAATCTCTTATGCTTGCTGCCAACCTTGAGAACTCCTGGATCATGAGGGCTTCCTGTGGAAGGTCAGTTAAGACGACATGCTCGCTAGGCAGTGGTTGCCATCCAGTGAACAGCTCCGTAAAGCCGCATCTGTGGCGAACCTGAATTTAACAGTGGTCTCCTCAAAAGGTATCACAAAATCACTTAAATGTAGGGTTCCTCTTGTTCCGCTAACAGAGAGCTCCATTGTCAGGTTAGCAAGGAAAGAGCAGTGGAAAGTTGCGACTTTGCCATCATCCCATAAGAGAGTAGCCCCACATGACAAGATCACACCTACTTCATTCTTCACAGGGCCATGGTGGGCGATTACAGTTTTGGGCAATTCATAGTCAGCAGCCCACAGGACAGAGCGGATGCAGTACCACCCAAGATCACCAAGAGCTCCAAGGGCATCAAGATCAGGCTTCACACGGATGTCATTCTGAAGGAAATCAGGGTCTCCGCAAAAGGTGAAGACGCTATGAATCTGCCAGTCCCATGAAATAATTAAATATAAGTTCACATTCACTTTGAGGAATCATTCATTAGTTCTAAGGTGAAAAAGATCCAACTGGTGCAACATTATTCACAGTTCAAGGCTACTAAAGGAGCAACATATGAGTGACACAGCATAACCTATATCACTAAGGTGTCGATAGGATCTGTTTATGATAGCAGAGAAACAATGCATGCATGGGATCAAAACTGATCAGAGAATGCACTCTAAATTGCCAAAAGACAATGTGCAACAGTGCAGCCTATGATCCTAACATTTATTTGCAAATATAGGAAGAACAATTGACTATTATCTTGATTTTGTGATGATTCATTCATAGACTCCTTCATTTAGACCCATTGAAGGAAAAATTACAACTTAAAAGGAGCCTAACTTATCAGAAAATTGAGAGCAGAATCAGGTACAATTCAAACCTTGCAGGCAGAGGGATGTTAGACATGAGAAGAAGCACACACTTGTCCCTCTTCCCCTTATGAAGACTTGCATGTGTGCCAATAATTGAGACAATGGTTCCTCTATCTCCAAGTTTGTGAGTTTCTTAAGATTCCTGCAAGACCCCAGTTCCACCCCACCCATCCCCCAAAAGAACCCAACAAAAATTCACAAGCTCACATAGGCATGATTCACAAAGCTTAAATCCCACTAAAAGAAGCCTACACAATCGAAGGGAAAAAGTAATCAGAGCAGTTCCCTCTGTGACACAAA
This sequence comes from Calamus simplicifolius, assembly GCA_900491605.1. Lineage (NCBI taxonomy): Eukaryota > Viridiplantae > Streptophyta > Magnoliopsida > Arecales > Arecaceae > Calamus > Calamus simplicifolius. The sequence goes on along the minus strand of UESW01003839.1, from coordinate 1,982,404 downwards.
AATAACACAAAAAAATTAATTGCCGAACCATTCCCAACCCAATACTGGCTGCTTATGAAAGGTGTCACAACAAAACTAGACTCAGAAGGGCAAAGTCAAAATTACATCCAGGTAAAAGAAGAAACCATTCAAAAGTTGGAGATATGTTTGCCCAACAAACTAGACTCAGTAGGGCATATTTACAGTAGATAATAATTTCATAATATCACAACTAAAACACTTTTTAAGGCAAAGATCTTCAATGCTTATGCAAAGTAGCCCCATATTTGGATTACTAACTTGCATAATTTTCTAGAATAGGATTCAACATCTTTGGGAATAAACTTTGACATACACAATTATATGGGAACAGAAGGGAAAGTTCTCAGTTTTCATCTTGGAAGTCTTGAAATAGAAAATTTTTTGAAAGAGTAGTAGACCTGGATGAATTGCAAGAGTACTTACAAAAAGACCACTTTTGATAGATAGAACATGAAACCCAAATATGCCTGCGAGCGTGTAAATATAATATGTATGTCTGTACATTATGCGCACGCATGCGCACACAGAGACAGAAACAGAGACAGAGATAGAGAGAGGGAGGAAGTGGAGAATATAATGAGAGAGTTTATTGAAAAACAAAATATGAATATTCAGAGACTTCGACAGAGCTTCCGTCTAATTTAAAATTTTTTCCAGACACCTCATCTTCTCCAGATCACTTTCATAGACACATGCTAATCTAGTGTTCAATTTTCAAGGACAACTTAACCCTGTCATCTTGAAGAACTAAATAGACTTAAGAAACTATAGCTTAGCATCTTCTAATACAACTTAGATTGAACTTGGCTTCTCAAAAAACCTAGGACCCATTTGGTATTTCATTTCTTTTCTGTTTTTGTTTTCAAAAATCTTAGACGAAAAATGAACCAGATCAAACAACTTATATATGATGAAACCTTCGATGTTTAAATTGTTTGTAGAATTTTCAGGGCTTTTGGAAGCAAAGATTTCTTTCTTTCAAAAAGAGTGAAAACAAAAGCAAGATATATCATAAGTTTCTACTACCTTCCACAACATCCTCATGTGGTACTTCACCAATTTGTAGAGAAACAACAAAGCATAAAAACAACAACAAACCAACAATGCACTTTGATTGAGCTTAAACCAGACAAAAGTTTTTTTTTTTGAGGGAACGAGTGTAAGATATTCACACCCAAGAATTTGGGTGCATAGGGAAAGTTTGGATGAAAGGTGTAGAGACGAAAGAACACTGGATTTATTAATGAGCCTCTTTTGGAGTGAACTGCACTGCTCCCTGAAAAGATAAACGACTTATCCTTCAAAAAAGAAAAGAGAAAGACTAAAAAGGAGGAGGTGGCGATGTTCTCAACCAGTGAAACCCTACATACCAAGACTTCCAAGGGTAACAACTGGCTCAGTCAATAAATTCTCTAGTCGAGGTACAAAAGACAGTTCAAAATAATCCTGGTATTTTACGTTCACCATAAACTTTCCGTTAACCAAAAAATTCTCCCCAAAAAAATCAAAATTACTTTTTTTTTTTTTCTGTTGATGAGCAAGCAAATGACAAGTCCAATCAAATCCGTTCAATCGTGCCCCCTCACAACTACATATAAAATTCTTAATTTCCAAATAAAAAATAGATATGCACACAAATCCTTCAACCCAAGGTCGAATTAGCATCCACATATACACAAACGATCAAGCAGATCCGTTTTCGTAAACTCCTAATTTGCAAAGGAAAAGTTAATCTTCTCAAGAAAAACATCAAAAATTCGCCACAGATAAAAGTCGATTAGGATGATCCATTCAATGAGCTCCCAGATTAATCCCAAAACATATAAAAAGCAATTACCTTTGGGGGCCAAAACAGGAAGGAACGACAGCAATTACCGTTTTCAGCTGGCCAAACCGGTTGGGATCCGAGAGGAGCTCCCTCATCCTGGCCGTCCGTGGGTGGTGCATCCACATGGTGGAGTCCATGAACAGCACTCCGCGGGACCCGCAGGCGTCCAGGATCCGGTCCAGATCCGCGGCGCAGAGCGCCGTGGGCTTCTCGAGGAGCACATGCTTTCCGCGCTCCGCCGCGGCCACCGCCCAGCGCACGTGGAGGCTCGTGGGGAGCGGCAGGTAGACGGCGTCGACGGCGGGGTCGTCGAGGACGGCCTCGTAGGAGCCGTGGGCGCGGGCGGCCGGCGGGAGGCCGTTGTCGGCGATGAATCGGACGGCCTTGTCGAGGGAGCGGCTGCCGACGGCGACGACGGTGGCGTTGGGAGCGAGGGCGATGGCCCGGAGACCTTGCGGGCGATCTCGGCGCACCCAGGATGCCGAAGTGGGTAAGCTTCGCTTTGTCGGCCATCTCTCTGTTCCTTCCGCTTGCGTGGGAGGGTGTTCAGTTCAGAGTTCAGACTTCCAAATAAGGAGCGAGGTGCGACAAGCGACAAGTGCCGAGAATCTTTGGTAGGGGTAGTTTTATTTGACCCGCGGTTTTTCCTCAGCCGCCCCCCCCCCCCCCCCCCCCCCCCCCCCCCACTTGCCAGGATGCCGAAGTGGATAAGCTTCGCTTTGTCGGCCATCTCTCTGTTCCTTTCCGCTTGCGTGGGAGGGCTGTTCAGAGTTCAGACTTCCAAATAAGGAGCGAGGTGCGACAAGCGACACGTGCCAGCCCCCTCCTCCTTCCCCTGTCCCTCCTCACTCCAAATAAGAAAAATTTGATTATAATTATTTTAGTATTATTTAACTGAGCAATGTTTAAAATTACTTACTCACATAAAACTATTTATTTTATAGATATTCAAAATAGAGAAGAAATGTGTAATTAGTATCAGAAAGTCGGAAGGAGGAATGGATTTATCGTTATTATTAAAAAATCCGATACGGGTAGCAATGTTAAAAAACCAAGAATTATTTTTTCTTGCAGAGGAGTGGTACTTGCAAAAGTAAACACATAAAAGAAAAGGATCAAAGACCAGGATCGATGGCACTAAGAAGTATAGATGTCCTTTTGCCTTAAGAGGGAAGAAATTGGACATTATAGATGATTAGATGTTAATGATTATGTGCGGTGTGCACAATCATCCAGCTGCAAAGCATCTCAATGGGCACCAATATGCAGGATGATTATCTAAGCAGGAAACTACAATGCTAGTGGAGATGTCGGAGAGTTTGGTT
>UESW01003839.1:1854632-1977543 GCA_900491605.1 Calamus simplicifolius | reverse complement strand
TTAATTTAATTTTTAATTTAATTTTTAATTTAATTTTTTTAATTAATTTAATTGTTTGGAGGAAGGGATAATTTTATTTTTACAAAAGAGGCAGGGGTAATTTTGTCAAAAGAAAAACTTATTAGATTACAACATAGCCGGTAATATGGATAGCCACCTCCCTCTGAGGTAATGTGGATTACCACTCAAGTGGTAATCCAGATTACCACTGCAATATAGATTGCCATTCAAAATACGTACCAAACATGGTTATCCGGTGGGGCCCTTTTTAATTACCGGTAATCTGGATAGATTACCTCTTACCAAACGCCCCCTTAGAGATTGTGGGGGTGACATCAACTGCCCTGACATTTTCTATTGCTTTTTATACATGGACTCTGAGCGAGAAGATAACTATACATGGGCATTAGAGAGATTGTGCAGTGTCATGGTCTGCCTGAGGTGATAGTCACAGATAGAGACTTGGCTCTATTGAATGCAATTCAGAGGATATTTCCTACGGCAATACATTTGTTATGTAGATGACATATTAGTAGGAATGTTTTGGCCCAGTGCAAAAGGTTATTTGAAACAAAGGAGAATGAGATAAGTTTATAATGAGTTGGAATATACTTGTGTTGTCCACCACAGAAGATGAGTTTAATGATCACTGGAGTGCACTCCAGAGAGAGTTTAGTACCTACCCAGATGCTTTACGGTATGTGTCAGATACTTGGCTGAGCAAGTACAAGGATAGATTTGTCGCAGTATGGATGAACGCATGCAGGCACTACAGGAATGTGACAACTAATAGGTATCACAAGGAATTGATAAAATTAAGAACTTTATAATTTAATTACGCTTTTATTTAACTTTATTTACTTTTGTAGGGCTAAAAGTGCACATGCAAGGCTGAAAAAATACCTTGGATCAAGCCAGGGGAATTTCAAGTCATCTTGGACAAAAATACATAGTTTGATTGAGTTGCAGCACAGTGACATTAAAGCCTCATTTGAGAAGAGTTTGACGGTTGTGCAATACAACTTCAAGCCTGCTGAATTCAAAGAACTGCTAGGTTTCATTTCTATAAGTGCATTAAATCAGATCCTTACCCAAGCGAACCAAGCCGATTCAGTTGGGATTGATGATTTAGTTTGTGGGTGTGCTATTCGACGCACACATGGTTTACCATGCGCCCACGAGATTGTGCGGTTCAGGATGGAAGGTCGGCCAATTCCCTTCGATTGCATAGATCCTCATTGGGGAAAAACTTGATATGGTGCCTGCTTCAAAGTGCAAAGTATTTAGCTGAGTTGTGAGCTAGAGTTGGATATAATTGCTCGGAAATTCAAACAGTTAGATGGGTCTTCGCAATTGCAGATGTTAAGAAAATTGAGAGAGATTGCTAGCCCAAATAGTACTTCTCTTGAAGAACCTGCTAAAAGGATGACTGATTCACTTGGCCGCGCTTCATTAAAGGCTGATACATCTACCCGCCATGATCCCTTCAGCCTTTGAATTAGTTCTTTCAGGACAAGATAGTTATTCAGCTAGTACGAGCACTCCACCAATGACGCAACTGCCAAAGAGGCCGCCAAGGAAGAAGGTAAGAAGCATTTCTTTCACCCATGGGACCGTGCCGGCAACTTCCGGGCCCATGCCATCCCGTGCCGAACCTATACCGGTATGTGCTGGCACATGCCGGCAACTTTTGGGCATGTGCCGGTAACTTCCGAACCCGTGCCGGGCCCATGCTGGCTAAGGGCCAGACCCGTGCTGGCTAAAGGCCAGACCCGTACCGTTTGTTATTACAAAGCGATTGTTTGCGATCTAATAAGATTCATTCGTAATGGTTTGCAGGTTTTTCGTCATCGAACACGGTCAACTTGCAATAGTTCTTAAACAACTCGGAAGCCTTCACTGCAGGGACTGAAATAATTCCCAAGTCATCTGGAATAGATGGGATAAACATATTTGTCAGATTAAGAAAAAAAATATTTGGTGCTGGGTGCCATTATATCTAAACTTGGGTGTTATAATATTTGAGAAAGGGTGTCATAATATTTGAATAAAGGAATCATCGTGCTGTTTACCTCTTTCTGATTCTATAGCTTTATAGGGAACGGAACTTAAAGGAGTCGCATCCTTATTTGAATAAAGAATGATATCTTTGCTTTTTTCGTCATTTTCTCCTTGCGGTGCTTATATATTCGCGGTCTTCGTTGACACACAAAATGATGGAAGGAACAATAGTGAAGAAAATTTATGACACCAGTGGCTACTCGAGCAACAAATGAAGGACTTCTAAGGTTCAGAAAGTTTTTTATGCCACCCTCAGAGGAAGATGAAAGGACACTGATGTGCCTTCTATGTGAAAAGAAGCAAGAAGTGGCACGATTATATCATAAATCTGCAATCATACAACCTTGCACCGCGTACCATCCAGCCACGTGAAGCCAACTTTTTAACACGAGTGGCATAGCTGACTTAATAGGGTATCGTTGGATTACAACTAGGGTGACGTAAAAATTTTCATCTATTTTAAATATATTGTAGTGATGTCATAAGTTTATACCAAGGGTGTCTTAATATTTCAACTGAGGTATTGTAAAAGATTTTTGGCTGATTTTCTTCTAGGGTGTCGCAAGGCTTTTCTCCAGCGTTCGTTTTAAGCCCGGGTGTCGTAAGTTTTTTATTAGGGTATCTTCAAATTAAATCTGGGGTGATGTAGATCTTTTCTCGGGTGATTTCCTCTTATTATGTCGTCAAGCATATCCATTCAAGCACGGGTGTCATAGCTCTGTAACTAGGGTGTCTTTATATTTTAATTGGGTATCGTAAATGATTTTAGCCGATTTTCTCCTGGGATATTATGAGGCTTTTCTTTAGCATCCGTTTTAAGCTTGGGTGTCGTAAATTTATAACTAGGGTTAAATCTAGGGTGTCGTAGATCTTTTCTCGGACGATTTTTTCTTGTTATATCGTCAAGCATATCCATTCAATCACGGGTGTCGTAGCTCTATATCTAGGGTGTCTTCATATTTCAATTGGGTTGTCGTAAACAATTTTTGATCAATTTTCTCCTAGGGTATCGCGAGGCTTTTCTCCAATGTCCGTTTTAAGCCCGGGTGTCGTAAATTTGTAACTAAGGTGTCTTAAAATTAAATCTAGGGTGTTGCAGATATTTTCTTGGGCGATTTCCTCCTATTATGTTGTCAAGTATATCCGCTCAAGCACGGATGTACGTCGTAGCTCTGTAACTAGGGTGTCTTCATATTTCAACTGGGGTTTCGTAAATGATTTTTGATCGATTTCCTCCTGTGGTATCGTGAGGCTTTTCTTCAGCATCTATTTTAAGCTCGGGTGTTGTAAGTTTGTAACTAGAGTATCTTAAAATTAAATCTCGGGTGTCGTAGATCCTTTTTCAAGCAATTTTCTTCTGTTATATTGTCAAACATATCCATTCAAGCACGGTGTTGTAGCTCTGTAATAAAGTGTCTTATATTTTAATTGGGATGTTGTAAATAATTTTCGATCAATTTTTTTCTGGGGTATCGTGAGGCTTTTCTCCTGTATCCATTTTAAGCAAGGGTGTCATAGCTTTGTAACTAGGGTATCTTAAAATTAAATTCGAGGTGTCGTAGATCTTATCTAGCTTGGATGATTTTCTCCTGTTATGTCATCAAGCATATTCGTTTAAGCAGGATGTTGTAGTTCTGTAACTAAGGTGTCTTCATATTTTAACTGGAGTGTCATAAACAATTTTCAGCCAATTTTCTCCTGGGGTGCGCGGGGCTTTTCTCCAGCATCCATTTTAAGCACAGATATCATAGCTTTGTAACTATGGTGTCTTAAAATTAAATCTGGGGTATCGTAGATCTTTTCTCTGGCGATTTTCTCATGTTATGTCATCAAGCATATCCGTTCAAGTACAAGTATTGTAGCTCTGTAACTAGGATATCTTCATATTTCAACTAGGGTATCGTAAACGATTTTTGATCGATTTCCTCCTGGGGTATTACAAGGCTTTTCTCCAGCGTTTGTTTTAAGCCCTGGAGTTGTAGCTTTGTAACTAAGGTGTCTTAAAATTTAATCTGGGGTATCGTAGATCTTTTCTCGAATGATTTTCTCCTATTATATCGTCAAGCATATCCGTTCAAGCATGGATGTCGTAGCTCTGTAACTAGGGTGTCTTCATATTTCAACTAGAGTGTCGTAAACGATTTTTGGTCGATTTTCTTCTGGAATATCACAAGGCTTTTCTCCGGCATTCATTTTAAGCCCGGATGTCGTAGCTTTGTAATTAGGGCGTCTTAAAATTAAATCTGGGATGTCATAGATCTTTTCTCGGATGATTTTCTCCTATTATGTCGTCAAGCATATCCATTCAAGAATGAGTATTGTAGCTCTGTAACTATGGTGTTTTCATATTTCAACTGGGTATCGTAAGTGTATCAATAAGTAGAAGAAACGATAACTGGAACAGAAGAAACGACACCTGTCTGCCTTCAAAAAAGAATAAGAAGAAGAGCCCAATTATCCTTTTTCTAGGTCTTTTTTTGAAGGCGAAATAGTCATTTGCCTTATGTGCACATACTACAGAAGCACTTTTAATGAATGTCACAATCAAAATGTAATACCATATCACTACTATCCCATTCTATAACGTCACGTCACATGGGATTTATGTGGATCAATAAGGAGGGACATTGCAGTCTATTATGGGGTAAAATCATCATTACATTAATATCCGTGCGAGGCGGCTAAGGCTAGCCTCCTCCCTTCGTCTCTTCCGGGCTTCCATAGCTCGGCCCCTCCGGGCTTCCATAGCTCGGCCCTTCCGGGCTTCCATAGCTCGGCCCTTTCGAGCTTCCATAGCTCGGCCCTTCCGGGCTTCCCTAGCTCGGCCCCTTCCGGGCTTCCATAGCTCGGCCCCTCCGGGCTTCCATAGCTCGGCCCTTCCGGGCTTCCATAGCTCGGCCTCCCCGGGCTTCCCTAGCTCGGCCCTCTCCGGGCTTCCATAGCTCGGCCTTTTTGGGCCTCCGCAGCTCGTCTTCCCCCGAGCCTCCATGACTTGGCCTCACCAAGCGACCCACACCCTAACATCTACCTCCGCGGAACCTGACGTGGGAGAGCCCAGGCCTACCCGAACGGCATCCTAGACAAGGAATCATGTCGGGACGTGGCCTAAAGCCTATTGTAACCGCCCCACACCTACCTGACCAAATCTCAAGACATCAAGGAGCTCTCCTAGCCGTCGATTCCTTAACGAATGGGATATGGATTCTAACGGCCCCACAACGGCCTGATTCTGTCTGCCTCCATATCGTAACAACCCCTGAACCTTCCAAAAGGCGCTCAAGTTACAGGTGACAGTCTATAAATATCAGACTGGTAGATTCCCTCAAGTACGCGACTCTTGACGCATACGCACTCTCCCTGCTCTCTCCGGCAGCTCGTCGGCGCTCTTGCCTTCTCTAGAGCTCCCGATTGGCCGCCCCTGGAGAGGCTTCCCGGAGAGATCCACCTCCCCATTGTCTGGTTGATCGCCGATTTCTTCTCCACTGACTTGAGCGTCGGAGGGTCTTCCGCGGAGGGCCACCCCCAGCGCCTCCCGCTTGTGGACTTCTTGTGCAGGTCTGCCCCCCCCTCTTCCTGGAGATCGACCGCGCCCGAGTCGGAGGACGGATCCCGGCGGCAACAGATTGGCGCTAGAGGAAGGGCCTCAAGTCCCATCAAAACTTGAAAAGAGAAGACAAGGATCTAAATCCGGAGAAGAACCTCTTTGATGGCCAACCGGAGGAGAGCAACCTCTGAAGCCCAAGATCAGGTCGCTTCCCAGAGACCTGATCCGACTGGCGCTACAGCGCCGCAACCTCCACCGGTCGAGACCCCGTCACCGCCCGCCATTCCGGTGACCCAGGACCAGTTCGCTACACTGGTCCAGCAGGTCCAGGCCCTCACCCACCTGGTCCAAGAATGCCTTGCAGCTCCTCCTACTTCACACCGTCAGAAGGAGGCGGCGGTTTCTTCTTCACCGGTAGCCTCCTCCTCCGATCCGCATGTATCCGCGGATCCCCCACACCGACCCAGAGGGGACAAACCAGTCCCACGAGGCGGTTATGATCGAGATCCCCTCAGATCTCGGCAGGCCCGATCCCTCTCCCCGGCGACATCTCACCATGATTCCACGCCATCCTTGCGGTTCTCGCGCCCAGCTCCTCCTCTAGCCGGCGAAGAGGAGATCCACCGTTAGATCCAGGAGATGCGTCAGGAGCTAGACGCCGCCAAGCAGACCCATCTTCCCCAGCCCAAGGCGGAACAGGGCATCCCTTTCTCTAAGGGGATCATGGAGGAAGTGATCCCCTCCCATGTCAAACTCCCAGCCGTCGAGCCTTATCACGGCTCCACTGACCCGGATGACCATCTCAGTAGCTTCCGATCGATAATGATGTTCCACGGAGCATCTGATGCGGTCCTCTACCGCGCCTTTCCATCCACCCTCAGAGGATCCGCCCAAACCTGGTTCAATGCCTTGAAGCCAGGTTCCATTGATTCGTTCGACGAGCTGAGCCGCCTCTTTATTGGCCAGTTCGTCAGCAGCCGCCGCCACCGACGAAGATCCGACTCCCTCTCCGAAGTCAAGCAGAGAGAGGGGGAGTCCTTGAGGAATTACCTTGGCCGTTTCAACAAGGCCATGTTAGAGGTGGACCACCTTAATCATGAGGTGGCTATGTCCGCCCTGGCGGGGGGTGTCTCGAAGGAGAGCGACTTCTACCTGGCTATGGAGGTCAGCTACCCCCCATGTCTCTCTGATATGATGGCCCTTGCGGACAAGTACGCTAGGGTCGAGGAGTCGCGGAGGGTTGCCCGCGCTGAGCAAGCAAAGAAGAAGAAGCCTAAACTCCTCGACAGACACTGCCCCGTCCGTCGACCAAGTCCGCCTCGCCGCCAAAGAGCCCCTCCGCTGCCACCAAGGAATCGCTCCCGGAGTCCTCCCAGGCGGTTCGACCGCTATACTCCACTGACCGTGCCTCGGGCGCAAATCCTCATGGAGATAGAGCGCCAGCTCCCCCGGCCAGTGCCCCTCCGAGGGAACCCAACCCGAGGAGATCCCGCCAAGTATTGCCGCTACCATAGGGAACACGGTCATGATACAGAAGAATGCTGGCAGCTGAAGAATGAGATTGAGAGGCTGATCCGGCAAGGACGACTGGACCAGTTTAGGAGAGCGCCCGAGCCACCACAAGGAGGTGACCGCCAGCCCGAGCTCCAACAACCTCCCTCCGCCAAATCCGCCCGTGATTGGCCGCATCAATATGATTGAAGAGGCCGGCAGGTCGAGCCCCAGGGGCAGCGGTGAGGAATCGGCACCTAAAAAGGCGAGGACAGGTGAACTCTCCTTCTCCAATGATGATCTTCAGGGAATGCAACTCCCCCATGATGATGCACTGGTTGTATCCCTTAATTTGAACAATTATGATGTAAGCCGAATCCTCGTTGATAGTGGAAGCTCGGTGAATGTTTTGTACCTCGGTGTGTTTGCCAGGATGAAATTGCTCATGGAAAACCTTCGAGCCGTGGATTCCACCCTGATGGGATTCACCGGCGATGTCATTGTCCCGGAAGGAGTCGTCACCCTGACGGTCTACGCAGGAACCTGGCCCCTTGTAACTATGGTGCAGACCGATTTCCTAGTGACCGACCTCAGGTCCCCATATAACGCCATATTCGGCAGGCCTGGTCTAATGTCCCTCAAGGCAGTTGTCTCTATCCCACATCTGTCTATGAAGTTCCCCACCGAGCGAGGAGTTGGAATGGTTCGGGGAAGCCAAGCCATGGCTCGGCAATGCTTTGTTACAGCCTTCAATACAGAATACCGGAGGTTGATGGGCTGGACGCTCGTGAGGACTTTGCCGAACAGCGGGGAGAACCGGCAGAGGAATTGGAGGAGGTATCATTGGACGAAGCTCGGCCCAACCGAACCACCAGGATCGGGTCGCTGCTCAAAGGAGAGTCTCGCCACCGGTTGATCAGATTCCTCCAAGACAATGCAGACGTCTTCGCCTGGACTGCCTCCGACATGCCAGGGATCAATCCTGAGGTTCTCGTCCATCACCTCAACGTGGATGAGAGGCACAGGCCTGTTAAGCAGAAAAAGAGAAGTTTTGCCCCAGAACGGCAAAAAGCCATTGAAGAAGAGGTCGACAAGCTCATCAAGGCCAATTTTATCCGAGAAGTGAATTATCCGAGCTGGCTGTCAAATGTCGTCATGGTGAAGAAGTCGAATGGCAAATGGAGGATCTGCATCGACTTCACCGACCTCAACAAAGCCTGCCCGAAGGATAGCTTCCCCCTCCCTCGGATTGACCAGCTCGTGGACGCCACCTCAGGCCACCAAATGCTGTCGTTCATGGACGCCTATTCAGGATACAATCAGATCCGAATGGCCCCCGAGGATGAAGAAAAGACTCCTTCATAACAGACCGAGGTACCTACTGTTACCGCGTTATGCCTTTTGGTCTTAAGAATGCAGGGGCGACCTACCAGAGGCTGGTCAACAAGCTGTTCAAGGAACAAATTGGCCGGAACATGGAGGTATACGTGGATGACATGCTGGTCAAGAGCAAGGAAGCGCCACGACATGTTGAGGACCTCGCAGAGAGCTTTGCAACATTGCGCAAATATGGGATGAAGCTCAACCCGACCAAGTGTGCCTTCGGCGTCAATTCTGGGAAATTTCTCGGCTTCGTGGTCTCCCAGCGGGGCATCGAGGCTAACCCCCAGAAGATTCAAGCTCTCCAACAAATGGCTCCCCCTGCGTCTGTCAAAGAGGTCCAGTGCTTGACCGGGAGGATAGCGGCCCTTAACCGTTTTGTAGCGCGGTCGCCCGAGAGGTGCCTCCCCTTCTTCAAAACCCTCCGATCGGCCAAAAACTTTCAGTGGACCCCCGAATGCCAGAAATCATTTCAAGATCTGAAAGAGTACCTCGGCTCTCCCCCACTTCTCAGTAGCCCAGCCCCGGGGGAGACCCTGTTTCTGTACCTAGCCGTTTCAGAGGGCGCAGTTTGTTCGGTGCTGGTCAAAGAAGAAGGCAAAGTCCAGAAGCCGATATACTATGTGAGTAGGCTGCTCCGCGATGCGGAGATGAGGTACAGCAGGATTGAAAAAATGGTACTGGCCTTGATCACCTCAGTTCGAAAGCTGCGGCCATACTTCCAAGCACATTCCGTGACGGTCCTGACCGACCAGCCCATCAAGGCAGTGGTCAACCGTCCAGAAACATCAGGAAGAATGACCAAATGGGCCGTCGAGCTAAGCGAGCACGACATACATTTTCAGCCTCATCTTGCCATCAAAGCCCAAGTGCTGGCTGACTTCCTCCTCGAGTGTACCATCCCGGAAGATGGCTCTACCCTGGAAAATCCTGAAGAGCCGAAGCCCAAAGCCCGGTGGCTCCTCCACGTCGACGGGTCATCCAATGCCCATCACTCTGGTGCAGGTCTAGTTCTTACCAGTCCAGAGGGGATGATCTTCGAATATGGTGTCCGGTTTTCCTTCCCGGCTTCCAACAACGAAACTGAGTATGAAGCCCTGTTAGCCGGTCTCCGGATCGCCCGCAATCTGAAGGTGGAAAAGCTTAATGCCTTCACCGATTCACAGCTAGTAGCCGGCCATGTGCGGGGAGAATTTGAAGCCCGGGAGCCAAACATGATCCGATATCTCCAAGAGGTACGTAGCCTGCTTCCTCACTTTTCTGAATTTGAGATCATTCAAATTCCCAGATCGGAGAACGCCCGCGCCGACCTACTCTCCCGATTGGCAACCGCGGAGATGATGGATGCCGAGCAAAAATTCCATCTAGAGACTCTGGAAAAGCTGAGCATCATGGAAGCCGACCGAGTGATGCAAGTCGTGGCCGAACCATCCTGGTTCGACCCTATCCTCAAATACCTTAAAGAAGGGTCGCTTCCGTCCGACCGAAGAGAGGCTAGAAAGTTGAAGCTACAGGCCATCCACTATGTATTGATTGACAACCAGCTTTACAGGCGGTCTTTTTCCATGCCGCTGCTTAGATTCCTTCGCCCATCCGAAGCAAATTATGCTCTGCGCGAGGTGCATGAAGGGATTTGTGGCAACCATCTGGGAAGCCGGTCCCTATGTCACAAGGTACTGCGGCAAGGCTACTACTGGCCGACCATGCAAAGAGACGCGGACGACCTAGTCCGAGCCTGTGACTCCTGCCAGAGACATGCAAACATCCAAAGACTCCCTTCTGCCGAGCTAGTTTCTATATCCTCCGCTTGGCCCTTTGCCAAATGGGGGATGGACATCCTCGGCCCATTCCCGCTTGCGACGGGACAGCGGAAGTTCTTATTTGTCGCCATTGACTACTTCACCAAATGGGTCGAAGCAGAAGCAATTGCGTAAATTACTGAGGCGCGGGCCAGAGACTTTGTTTGGAAGTCCATCATCTGCCGATTTGGCCTCCCCCACACTATGATCACCGATAACGGCAAGCAGTTCGACAACTCTAAATTCCGCCAGTTCTGTGAAGAACACGGGATCCATCACCACCTTACTTCGGTCGGGCACCCACAAGCCAATGGAGCGGCCGAAGTAACCAACAGGACCCTCCTCCAGGGAATTAAAGCCCGCCTCTCCAGAGCCCAAGGCAAATGGGCGGACGAGCTGCATCATGTCTTATGGGCCTACCGCACTACCCCGAGAATTCCGACAGGCGAGACCCCATTCCGAATGGCTTTTGGCACGGAGGCCGTTATCCCTGTGGAGGTCGGCCTCCCGTCGTTGCGGGTAGAGAGTTACTCGGAGGAGGCTAGCAATGAGCAACTCCGCACCAACCTCGACTTGGTAGAAGAAGTCAGAGAAAAGGCCCGAATCAGGACGGCTGCTTATCAACAGAGGGTGGCTCGGTACCATGCCTCCCGGGTCAAGGGGAAAGCCTTCCTACCCGGCGACCTTGTCCTCCAGAAAGCTTCTGTGTCCAAACCGCTGGAGCAAGGAAAGCTGGCGCCAAACTGGGAGGGCCCGTATCAAATAACGAAGATTATTGGACCAGGAACCTACAAGCTGCAGGATCTGAATGGGAAATCTATCCCCCGGACATGGAACTCGGACAACCTCCGCAAATACTATCAATAGGGTATGTCCTTTATGCTTTCCCAGTTATCTATTTCTCCTCAACCTGCTGTGTGAATCGATTATGCACCATATTACCATAAATTGCAAAAGGAAACAGATACTGCTTACCAATCCTCGGTGCAACCGAGTTATCTGCTTGGACAGGAAATCTCCGAACCTTGGCAGGGCCAAGTAAAACAAAATCTCCGAACCTTGGCAGGGCCAAGTAAAACAAAGTCTCCGAACCTCGGCTGGGCCGAGCAACAAATCTCCGAACCTTGGCAGGGCCAAGTAAAATATTCTCCGAACCTCGGCTGGGCCGAGCAACAAATCTCCGAACCTTGGCAGGGCCAAGTAAAATATTCTCCGAACCTCGGCTGGGCCGAGCAACAAATCTCCGAACCTTGGCAGGGCCAAGTAAAATATTCTCCGAACCTCGGCTGGGCCAAGTAAAACAAAGTCTCCGAACCTCGGCTGGGCCGAGCAACAAATCTCCAAACCTTGGCAGGGCCAAGTAAAGTGTTCTCCGAACCTTGGCAGGGCCAAGTAAAATGTTCCCCGAACCTCGGCAGGGCCGAGTGACCAAATCTCCGAACCTTGGCAGGGCCAAGTAAAACAAAGTCTCCAAACCTCGGCTGGGCCGAGCAACAAATCATCCGAGCCGTGGCAGGGCCAGGTAAAAATCATTCAGGACAAAACCCCAGCAAAAAAGCCGAAGTATACAGGCCCCGATTAAAGCCAGGCAAAATTTCAAACAGTCCCCAAAGGACTTCACCCGGTTTGAAAACGAGCGCTAAACAAAAACCATCGGCGTACGAAGGGAAGCCACCATTGGCAGAATTCCCCCTAAGAGGCTATAAAGCCCCGCGTGATCGGCTAAGGGCCCCGAGCTGAGCTGGGAAATTCCCCCCCCCCCAGCAGTTGAGAACCTCTGGGTGATGCCCCTATAACTCGTCATTCAAAACATCTACGTTAATGCGCAGGACAATGGGGCCAGGCCGACACCCTAGTCTATCAAGCGCATCAAGGCAATCGTTCTCAAAGAGGAAAAAGATTCCTAAAAATGGATCCATTTTTCATTAAAGAAGAAGGGTTACAACGAGACAGGAAAAACATAGAAAGAAAGACAAAAACAAGAACAAGAAGAGAGGCCCTGAAGTCAGTCACCCCCAGAGGCCAGCAGCTCCTCCAGGCGTCCTGTCAGGTCAGACACCTGCTGACGGAGGGACACGATTTCCTCCTTTTGCCGGTCCATTACCCGGCGTAGGGCCTCCACCTCCCTGGTTGTCACGTCCAAATATTCCTCGGCAACCCTCGCGAGTTGCTGATTACTCGCGAGGGCCGATGCGAGGCCCAGCCCGTCGACAGTGACGGAGATGCGCCCCCTTTCCGAACGTAAAAGGCTGCCGAGCAAGGAATGCAGCTCGTCTGACGATCGCCCTGGATAGGCCATTTTCTTTGAACTCAAACCGAGGGATGGCAGGAACCGATACCCCTCGGTCATATTTATACACGCCAGGCAGGTATCTTGATCAGCCGCACCGTAACCGCCGACCCATGAGAACTCGCCATGTGTCACCATTTTAATGCATGAGGAATCCGAAAAGTCGCGCCCTATCCCGAGTAAGATCGGAAAGCGTGAGCAGATTGTTCAGGAGTTCCCCAAGTAGAACATTTTCCGATCTGTTGCCCCCAGCAATAAATACCTTCGACGCTTCCCCAAGCCTCTTAAAATTGGCCTCTTCCTCGGGAAGCGCATAAGGAAGAAGGCCAACGTTGGGCCGGCGACCTGTCCCCTCGGGAAGAGCAGCGTCGCCAATAAAAAATGTGACAATATGCCGCTCGTTCCGCCCTGGCGCCCCTCACCAAACGCCACATGGGCCTGACGCTGCGGCCCACATTTACAACTGAGTCGCTCCCTTCAGTGACCAATTCTCCGAACCTTGGCAGGGCTAAGTAAAATGCTCTCCGAACCTTGGCAGGGCCGAGTGAACAAATCTCCGAACCTCGGTAGGGCCGAGTGAACAAATCTCCGAACCTTGGCAGAGCCAAGTCAAATGCTCTCCGAACCTCGGCAGGGCCGAGCGAACAATTCTCCGAACCTTGGCAGGGCCAAGTAAAATGCTCTCCAAACCTCGGCAGGGCCGAGTGAACAAATCTCCGAACCTCGGCAGGGCCGAGTGAACAAATCTCCGAACCTTGGCAGGGCCAAGTCAAATGCTCTCCGAACCTCGGCAGGGCCGAGCGAACAAATCTCCGAACCTTGGCAGGGCCAAGTCAAATGCTCTCCGAACCTCGGCAGGGCCGAGCGAACAGCTCTCCGAACCTCGGCAGGGCCGAGCGAACAAATCTCCGAACCTTGGCAGGGCCAAGTCAAATGCTCTCCGAACCTCGGCAGGGCCGAGCGAATAGATCTCCGAACCTCGGCAGGGCCGAGTGAACAAATCTCCGGACCTTGGCAGGGCCAAGTCAAATGCTCTCCGAACCTCGGCTGGGCCGAGTGACTGAACCTCCGAACCTTGGTAGGGCCAAGACAAATACCTTCGAAACTTGACTGACCCGAGTGACAGATTCCCCGAACCGTGATAGGAAAAAGTATGGATTCCTCGAACTTCGGCCAAAGCCGACCCGCGATAATTCGAGCTCCAAAAAAAACAAGGTGCAAAAACATCGAGCTTCTGACAAGAGTAAGGAGCGTGTTTCGCCGAACGATCTCTGAACCGCCACGCGCGAACCTCGATTGGTTCAGGCGGTGTGAGACCCTCGTCTAAGGACGAGCGGAACACCTTTGCACCCTGCAAACAACAATGATAGCAAGCTCCGCACAAAAAAGATGGGGATTGAAAAACAGAACCGAATTCTCTTTATTGCCGATCAAGATCAGTTACAAATGCCTCACAGGCGTTACGAGAGCATTAAAATGCATAAAATGAAAACAAACACAAACTCGGGCAACTACTCCAAGGGCAGACCATACCGCTGGTGAATCCTCCCCAAATCTTCGGCGACGATTTCCGAAACCACGTCTTCAGGGCTCATCGCCATCTTGGTTGAAGGGAGTGCCAAACGAAGATGATGAACGTCGAAGGGGATGAAAGGCCAAAACTCTTTGAAAGCAAGGCGAGAAGACGCCGCGAGCATACCCACATGTATATATATATAGGGCGGCTGTCACTTCGCTTCCCCGCCAAGGAAACCGCCCTGAGGAGGCGGGGCGTCTCATCCGAAGCATCCGGAATCGCCTCGACAAGCACCGATCGATCGGATTCGCGGCATGGCACAATCCCAACCGTCGCCCGTGGAGGAGCCTTAGCCCCGAAGGCAGGATGGCCCTGTCGCATTAATTAGGGCATCATTGCACGAGCTGTCTAAATCGAGACGTCCCATCCGGGATGCGCCATTCGAACTTGTACTCCCTATGCCCGAACCTACGCTTCGAACTAGGAGTGGAGGGCATGTGTTGGGGGGTAAAATCGTCATTACATTAATATCCGTCCGAGGCGGCTAAGGCTAGCCTCCTCCCTTCGTCTCTTCCGGGCTTCCATAGCTCGGCCCCTCCGGGCTTCCATAGCTCGGCCCTTCCGGGCTTCCATAGCTCGCCCTTCCGGGCTTCCATAGCTCGGCCCTTCCGGGCTTCCATAGCTCGGCCCTTCCGGGCTTCCATAGCTCGGCCTCCCTGGGCTTCCCTAGCTCGGCCCTCTCCGGGCTTCCATAGCTCGGCCTTTTCGGGCCTCCGCAGCTCGTCTTCCCCCGAGCCTCCATGACTCGGCCTCACCAAGCGACCCACACCCTAACATCTACCTCCGCAGAACCTGACGCGGGAGAGCCCAGGCCTACCCGAACGGCATCCTAGACAAGGAATCATGTCGGGACGTGGCCTAAAGCCTATTGTAACCGCCCCACGCCTACCTGACCAGATCTCGAGACATCAAGGAGCTCTCCTAGCCGTCGATTCCTTAACGAACGGGATATGGATTCTAACGGCCCCACAACGGCCTGATTCTGTCTGCCTCCATATCGTAACAACCCCTGAACCTTCCAGAAGGCGCTCAAGTTACAGGTGACAGTCTATAAATATCAGACTGGCAGATTCCCTCAGGTACGCGACTCTTGACGCTACGCACTCTCCCTGCTCTCTCTCCGGCAGCTCGTCGGCGCTCTTGCCTTCTCTAGAGCTCCCGATTGGCCGCCCCTGGAGAGGCTTTCCGGAGAGATTCACCTCCCCATTATCTGGTTGATCGCCGATTTCTTCTCCACTGACTTGAGCGTCGGAGGGTCTTCCGCGGAGGGCCACCCCCAGCGCCTCCCGCGTGTGAACTTCTTGTGCAGGTCCGCCCCCTCTTTCTGGAGATCGACCGCGTCCGAGTCGAGGACGGATCCCGACGGCAATACAGTCCATTTAAGATTTGTTGTATCGAAGGTGATGTACAAAAATTTTTCTGCTATTTAATGGCATCCCAGCAGTTAATCCGAGCACGACATGTTGAAATAGCCGGCGGTTGCTGTGATATCTGTTAATCATTTTACCCTTTTTTTTATATATATTTTAAATTAAAAAATAAAATTACTTTTAATGCCGCGGGTGAACATTGCTCAAGCGTTGGAGCGCTTATCGCGAGCGCTCGCGCATGCGCTACGCGTTGTACCAACGCAGTGCGACTGTGCGAGCGGGGATAAATGGTCAGCACTGATTCGATTGGTTTGATTTTCAAATCTCTGACGTGATTCGAAAGTAACGTCCACTAGAGCATTAAGATCATAACGAGCTAAACTATTAGGATATCTTAATCTTATCTGTAAATAAACTCAAGAATTTAGAGCTTTAAGTTTTCCAAAAAAAAAAAATTATCCCATCAAAGTTCTGAAAAAAAAAAAAAGAAAAACACTTTCATCTTTTCTTTAATATTATTTTTATTTTTTATTTTTTTATTATTGTTAATTTTATTTTTGGATATATGAAAGAGTCATTATATCTAGAGGTAGGCACTGGGCCGTGCCGTGCCACATGGGCCATGTCAGGCACGGCCCAGTACTGCTACATTACCGAGCCATGCCAGCATGGCCCAGTGAACCGTGCCGTGACGGGCGCAAAAATTTTTTTCTGTTGGCCCAGCACGGCACGACCTATAACGGACCTGGGCCGGCCCGCCGTACCGTATCGGCACGGCCCAGGTGGGCCTAGGCCGTGCCTGGCACGGCCCACCTGGGGCCTGGCCCATGCACGGCTCAAATAAAAAAAATTTATAAAAAATATTTTTTTGATAAATTAAAATATTATTAGGAATAAAGAAATTTTATTAATATAAAGTCACTTAATGGTGGGGGGTTTGGTATAGACCCCTACCAGTTTATTAATTTAAAATTAAAATGATACAGAAGGGAGGGGGGTTAGGCCTGACCTCGAGAACATAATACAATAAGCAAAGAGAAAAAAATAGAAAGAAAAATGACTTACTTTAAGTTTTTAACAATTAAAAAATAAAAATATATAATTATAAAAGTAAAAATGACTCACTCATCACTCATCAGTCATCAGTAGTATTTGTGTCATCGTCATCTTCGCTGGTTAAGTTATGTCCACCTTTATCTTGAAGCCTCGCCTCAGCATCCAACCAGTCTTTAAAGTAGATAAGCATCTCAACTGTCTCGCTAGTCATCCTACTTCTCTTTTTATCCAAATTACATCGACCTGCACTGAAAGCGGATTCCGATGCTACTGTGGACATCGGCATAGCTAAAATATCTCGTGCAATGGCAGACATAACAGGATATTGATTTTTAACACTCTTCCACCAAGCTAATACATCTAGACTTTCTATTTGATCTTCATCATATACAGAATGAAGATCGTTCCGTAAATAAAATTCTAATTCATTACTTAAAGATGAAGAAGATAAATAAGATGAAGCATGTGCGTGTCTTCTAATGAATGAAAAAATAAATGACGAACGAGATCTAGAAGAAGAAGCAGAGCTTTAAGCAGGTATTCTAGATCCATAAATTTTATCATTATATAAATCATAAATATCGTTAAGAAGTCGTGTTACCTCATCTTTAGCAGGTTCAGGATTTTGATTCATGTTTTCACAATATTGATCAATTAAAAAAATTACACCATTTTATTTAACTCTAGGATCAAAAATAGCAACTAAGTTATGCAATGGACATATTCTATTCCAATATTCATTCCATTTAGTTTCCATATTACATATAATAGGCATTAAAACTTCATGATATCTATATTCTTTAAATTTTTCACTAATTACATATGCTTTTTGTAAAAATGAATAAGAAGTTGGATAATAAATACCTGAAAGAACATTTGTAGCATCATAAAAAGTAACCAAAACATCTTCTAAAATTTTACCTTGATTCCAATCAGCTTCAGTCAATGTAAATCCTAATACACGCTCATTAATATAAGCACTTAATAAGTTCTTATATGGATATGCATGATGTATCATGGCATAGGTACTATTCCAACAAGTTATTACATCAAGTTTAAATTTTTTAAAATGTTTACCATGATCTACACATAATTGTTTAAATTCTTGAAGTCTTGACCTTGAAGCATGAATAAAAGAAATTGCATTTCTAATTTTTGAAATAACCTCTTGAATTATGTCCATGCCAGATTGAGCAGAAAGATTTAATATATGACATGCACATCTAATATGAAATAATTGTCCATCTAAAATGGGATGCAAAGAGTCGTTTAATAATGCAACAACAGAATTATTATTAGATGCATTATCAAAAGTAATTGACATTATTTTATTATTAATATTATATGAGCATGCGGTTTGATAAATAATATTTAAAATTTGTTGTCCTGAATGCGAAAAATCAAAAGTACGAAAAGCAATAATTCATTTATTTAATTGCCAATCATTATGAATATAATGATCAGTAACAACAATAAAACAATTACTACCTAAAGATGCCGACCAAATATTAGAAGTTAAAGAAATTCTAGCATTTAAATTTGAGAGGCTTTCCGTTAAATTTTGTTTCATTGCTAAAAAGTTTGTCATAGCCACTCTTCTAAAGGTACGGCTACTAGTTCTTTTATAAGCAGGTTGTAGGCCTAATTGAACTTTCAAAATTATAAGATTCAGATAAACTAAAAGGTAATTCATCTTGAACTATCCATCTTACCAGTAATTTTCTTTGATTTTTGTGGTTATATGCAAAATTGCCTACAAGTGATCCCTCTTGTATATTAAGGACACATTGCTGACAGGAATCATGCATCCTATGACTCTCTTGATGTCTTCTTAGATGCCATGTTCCCCAGTACTAGAACAATTGTAAAGTTTTGCACATTTTTTATATTTTGCTTTATAGACTCCATCAACCATAATTCTATCGAAATCAATCCAAACATTACTAGTCCTCTTACGAGAAGAGGTTTGACACTCACTAACATTAGCTTTAGACGGAACTTGGAGTTGGGATTGGGGTTGGGGTCCTTGGAGATTAGTTTCCTCACCCTCAGAAAAGGGTGCATGTTAAAATTACTTTCGTTAAAAGATGCCATATCTAAAATTTTTAATTAATAAATGTAAAAAAATAAAAAATAACCCACAAAAAGGAATTGATAAAAGATCAGAGGTGGAGGCATGGAGGCAAGATTTGTGAGCTTCCTCTTGCGCTCTCGCCTTTCAATAAGAAGTGACCTTGTAACACTTGACTACTTGCTTGAGCACTTGCCACTTGTAAGAATACTTGCAAACTAAAAATTAAATTGCTAATCTACTAGAGCACTTGCTGGAAGAGAGAAATAGTAGTAATAGAGGAGTTGGTTTGGTATGGTAAGAATGAGAAAGAGTTCATTTATTTATAGAAGTTCCAAATTTTCTTTTCCAAAACTACCCATTGATATAGCGTTATATGATTGCTGGGAGGGGTAAAATGGTCTAAACCCCTTCCAATAGTCTTTAATGGCTATATAGCCGTTTAAAAGACGACTATATAGCCGTTATTGGGCCATTGGCCCTGCTGGTGCCTAGGCACCAGCCGGCAGTTGGTGCCTAGACACCAGCCGGTGCCTATGTACCCATGCTTAGGCACTAGCCGTGCCACATAACGGCCCTTCTCGGCCATGTCATGGCACGGCCCAGCGCCCATCTCTAATTGTACCTTAAGATAGATTGTTTGGAATCTACATGAAGGGTCGAAAACTAATTTTTAGGTAGTGTCCTACACGTCATAGTGTAAGCATGGTTCTTAACTTCTTTCGATGTGAATTTTTATATTTAAATTTTTAATAATTTTTAAATAGTTTGAAGTTATTATTTTTAATAATTAAGAATTAATTTTTCTTTACAATAAAATTTTCTAGATTTTTTTTAAAAAAAGATAAATAAGTGATAAATAATACTAAACTTAAAGTCCACGATCATTTGTATAATAGACGATATGGGAAGACCTGGTAAGCTCTATTCCACCACCGACTCCTCTTCTTAAAACGACCTCTAGTCCTAAATCAACTTCTTCTGCTTCTTTTTCTAATTAAAACCAGTTGACTACAACAATATATGCATCTGCTTGTAGTTTGGTTCTTATATCCAAAGATTCCAAGCCAGCAGGGCTTTATGTTGGCTGTCTCCGGATTGAGTGGTTCTCAACTGCTACTAGTTCCTCGTAATTCCTTCTTTAATTCTTCTATCACTTTAGTTTCAATCTTTAGAGTTAGAATTTAACTTCAGTGTTCCAAATTTGAGATGACCTGGCCTAATTTGATTACCACCGCTACCAAATACCAGCTCATCTAACCTTCCTTTGAGCATGCATTATATTCATGGGAATTTTTATATGGAGTAATATGTTGTTTACTGAGATGTGAAAGTAATGCTTTAAGGTTCAACAACTTTATCAGTGTTTGTTGTTGTTCGTACATGTTAATTGTGTCAAACAGCATTAACAGTATTTGGGTTGGTCTTAACTCTCACATTTAGATGCAGTTCTCTAGAACATGGCCTTGCGCCTTCTAGTTTGCTAGGAACCATCGGATGGCCTCCAATTTTCACAATGAGAATTAGAGACCTTTTAGTCGAGAAATTGCCCGAAAGGTGTAACGATCGGATTCACGGGCCCGTTTCGCTACAAGAAAGCAAGACATACAAGGTCCACACCAACTTGAGCCACCATAGCCCAAAAGGAATCCAATTGGTACTTGTCCATCTTTCTGGTTATAAACCATACAATCAACTCCCAATTTCCCAATGTGGGACTATTAGGAGGGGCATCACAATCTACCCCCTTACAGAGGCGACGTCCTCGTCGCCAGGGGCAATTGATCACAACCACCAGGCAGGCAGGATTCTAGAGGTGACCCCCACAGGTTCAAGACGTGGCTCCCATCCCCCATGGATGTAGCACTTTGCCCTGTGTGACACTTAGCTCCTGCACTTCTGACTGGTTCGTGGCTCTGATACCATATTGTAACGATCCGGGCCCACGGGCCCGTTTCGTTACAAGAAAGCAAAACGGACAAGGTCCACACCAACTTGGGCCACCAGAGCCCAAAAGGGATCCAATTGTTACTTGTCCATCTTCCTTAACTGGTTATAAACCATACAACCAACTCCCAATTTCCCAATGTGAGACTATTAGGAGGGGCATCACAAAAGGGGCTGCAACCTAAATGGACACTATTGCGGTAGAAATTCATTCTCCAACTCGAGTGCAGTCTGACTTCGGATCTGAATGCCGATCTCTCACCCGGATGGAACCTACAAGACAGTCCTCGCGCAGAAAGTATCGAGGGTGGCCCTCTGTGGAAGACCCTCCGATGCCCAAGTCAGTGAAGATTCACGGCAAGCAGATATGAGGAGAAGGCTCTCACAGAAGAGTTCCTTTAGAACGACTTCTCTGGGAGCCTAGGGAGCTTTGCTCGAACTTCAATGAAGTTTTTTCTTAGTGAAAGAGTGAGCATACCTAGAAGACTTCAAGATAGAGCATATATATATAGGTTACCAAGGTGATGGCAGACAACTACCTGATTCCTTGGGTGTGTCACCGGGGGTGCAAAACCATTATGATTCGAATCTGATTCGAATCAAGTTTGTTATGAGATTGGTAGCTTTCGAATCTGGTTAGTTAGAGAATCAATGGTTAGGGAGGTTAGCTGGTGTTTTGAAATTCGGTGACTTAGAGGCTCTAGGTCACATTTGCCGTTATCTAGCTTTTTTCTTTTCTTAGGGCAGTCGAAGATCCACGTGGTTGAAATCTTGCCAAATTATCATGGATTTGAATTCTCCCATGCTTGGTTCTGTAGAGGTTCAGGGGTACCTCGGTCTGGCCAAGGTATGAGGATAGCTCGATCACGCCAAGGCACAAGAATAGCTCGATCTGACTGAGGTATGAGGATGGCTCAGTCTTACCGAGGCACAAGAATAGCTCGGACTTGCCAATGCACAAGGATAGCTTGGCTTTGTCGAGGTATATCTTCTTTGTTCTTTTTCAGATGTAACACCTGGCGGATCAAAAATCAAAGGTGATCTTGACCTTTTTGTCGCATGCACGAATATTGACGTGATGATGATTTTACCTCTCATCACATGCCCCCCACTTCCTAGTCCAAAGCGTAGGCTCGGGCATAGGGAGTAGAATTCCAGGCAACTTTACCCGATTGGAGAAATTCAAACATGCGGAGACGTCCCAAAAGGCCCCCATAAATACCAGGCCGCCGCTTCATCATTTCTTCTCATTGTACGAAAAGGAAACCCCTCGCCTTTTGCTATTATCCATGGACGGAATGGCTCATGGCAAGCCCAAGGTTTGGCAACGCATGGGATTCTCGCCTCGCTGAAATAGTTTAAATAGATGTGAGCAGAGTTATCTTTCGTTGCGCTTTCTCTCTATCTTCTTCTATTGGCCCAGATGGCAACCCAAGAGGGGGTGGGGGGGGGGGGGGGGGGGGGTGAATTGGTTTCTTAAAAATTTTAACACTTTAAAACTAAGTGCTTTGATATGAAAGTGCTTGAATGCAATATATAGATAAATTCTAGGCATAAATAAATGAGATAGAGAGAGAGACGAAGCACGACAAACACAAAGATTTTATAGTGGTTCGGTGTATTCAACACCTACGTCCACTCCGAAGCAGCACTTGGGTCCACACTATAATTCACTTGATTACAGTCGAGTTATTTTATAAGCTCACAACCCAAACTTGTTGTTTTCCCGGGGTCACAACGAACCCAGTTAATTTTTTTGGGCTCACCAGCACAAAACCCAACCACAAGCTATCCTTAGCTTGTCCCGAGATACACTACCTTCATTAATTCAATCCCCTGATTGAATTAGCAAACAACAATAAAAATAGAGTTTTGAATACAAAATAGCTCCTCAAATGAGAAAATATGCAATTAAATAAACAAAGGTAAGAAAAGCCTGTTTGAAGCGATTTGGATGTGTGCTTTTCTTCTTTTCTTCTTCTCCTTTGAAAGATTGAATCAGGCCGTATCTCAGATTCTTCACAAAAATCGCAGTGGAGAAGTTGGAGAAAAATAGGGCTTTTGCTTTCTTCCTTTTTACTTGGAAAATCCTTGATTCTGAACTTTGAGTGCTTTGGATTTCTCTTTGAACTCTCTAGGATTGATGGATTTGAGCTCTGAGTCTTTCCTCTTGATTTCTCTCTTTTTTTTACTAAGCATTTTTCTTGATTTTTCCAGTCTATTTTCAAACGGACGGTTCCCCTTTTTATAGATCTCTTAATCCAAGTTTAGGTGAGAAAAATAGCCATTACAGAGTAGTTGGATTGCTTCTGCACACAAAGAAAAATAGCCGTTAGAGATTAGGTGGAAAAAATATTACCGTTGGAGTCCGTTCTGACATTTAAAAATCCGTTCCTGACAGGTTGAAGTCGGCTCCAACTTTACAGGTGTTGGCTCCAACTTGGGGTGTCCAAAAATAGCAAATAAAAAGTTGTTGATGAGTCGGCTCCGAAAAGGTAATGTATCGGCTCGACGCTTTCGGGAGTCGACTCCAGATTTCAAAGGTGTCGACTCTAACTATGTCCAAAAAACATGCTCTCTGTACTCAGGTTAGAGTCGGCTCCAGAAACTCAGGTGTCGGCTCCGCAACTTTTAGGTGTAGGCTCCCGAACTCCAAGTGTCGGCTCCGAAAATTGACGCAGAAAACACTTATCTGTATCTCAGGTTGGAGTCGGCTCCAAAACTCTAGGTGTCGATTCCGGACCGTGCCAAAATTCTAGAAAAGTTCTGATACGCCTTGGGGTCGGCTCCGAACAGTTGAGGTGTCGACTCTAAGTTCTAAACTTAAATAATTTCCATTAAAATTCGATTCAAAACTTATTTCCTTATACCTTTTGACTAATTAAACATTCTCAATGCCTGAAACACTTCTTAAATTTATTAGAAACATAGTGAATATACTCATGTCTTTTGTTAATCATCAAAATCAATAATTGGGTCAACAATCTCCCCCTTTTTGATGATGAGAAAAACATTGAGTATATGCATGATTAATTAATGAAATTTTCAAAGAAGATAAGTTCTCATAGTTAAGCTCCTCCTGAATGAGATAGCTCCCCCTATGATACTTAACATCTTCTTTCCTTATTATTTAAACTCCATGCATATCAAATTAAGCTCATTTCATTTAATGTTTGACACCAATTAAACTTATTTCATTGAAACTTCTTGATACTAATTTCTTAATGAAATTCATTCAATGTATATATAATTATCTTCTTTCCCCTTTGTACATTTAATTGTAAGTTTTATGCATATACAAATATCATTTACTTCTTCCCCTTTTTTGTAATCAACAAAAAGGTTAAGAAGTTACAAGTAGTATAGATCAATGCATTAAACATAAGTGAATCAAAGCTCAATTCAAGTCATATTCAAAGTTCTAGGATAGCAAATATGATATTCATTACATCATAAATACTTTCAACTATATCAAAATGTTGCTTTCATTACATCATTGAACAAAAAGTAACTTCAATTACATCGAAACATCAAAACATATTAAACTAAACATCAACTTTTAATAACATCAAAAGAAAGAAAGAAAACTTCATTACAACAAAATCAAAATACAGTATTTAATGATTTCTAAGAAGTCTTTGCAATTCTTCCACAATTTTTTCATTCCTTCACTTTGAGTTCTGACAAATTCCTTCAGTCTTCTATCAACGAATGCAGATGCAATAATAATTTTCTCTTGAAGTTCTGCATTGCATCTAGAATAAGTCTTAGGATCTCCTCCAATCTCTTTGAGTTCCTCAAATATGTGCATGAGATCAGTCTTCAAAGATTCTGAAGAAGATCCAAGAGTGGACTCAATCTTGCTCACCCTATCATCCAACGAATAGAGAGTCTCTCTCAAGTTCATAAATCTGCTATCTAACTCAGTCTTCATCTCTTCTTTATGATTCAAAAGTAATGATTTCAATTGCTCCATCTGAGTGTCAGAAAAACTGGTAGAAGCTTGAACAAATGAACTTGTAGCAGGTGCAGGAGCTGCTAAAGGTGCTGGGCTACTAGGTCTTGGCGAAATATGTCTCATTGAAGGTCCAAGTGTTGTAGCTCCAACATCAGTAGCTCTTTCATCCAAGAGACATTTCCTTTCCCAAATTCCATCTTTCTTTACAAATCTCATTCTATGCACAGTTGCTAAACTATAATAATCTGTGTGCCTTAAATTTTCTTGGGTTCATTTTCAGAAATAACAACACCCTGGCTTTGGAATATTAAAGTCAATATCATACCATAGGGTAAAGTGGATCTTTTCTTATTCTCGGCTTCAGCCATATACCAAACCATCATACCAGCCAAATTAATTTATTGTCCAATCAAAACACTGTCCATTATAACAATGTCTCGCTCTGAGACATACTCAAACCTCCCAGTCTTGGGAAACAAAATCCGACCACAGATATTATGAAGTAATCTTAACTCAAGAGGCAATTGGTTTGCCCTAATTTCTTCAAACTCAGTGATTTCCCTTCCTAGCATCCTTGATAAAGCATTTGACCTCTCACTATGAATGCTTCCAATAAGCCCAGTAATAGGAATCCCTAAAAGATTTCCTAGAATTTCCAAGGTTATATGAATCCTTTTTCCTCTTACAGAACTAACTATTCCTCCATCTCCTCTAGATAGATTGAAATAAAATTCCTTGACTAAGGCCGGATAAGTGGGTAAATCAAGGGAACACACCTTATCCCAACCTAGTTCTTTTAACTGTCGCCCAATAGTGAAACCTTCTTCCTCAAAGAAATAAAAGTCTACCTTTCTGCCCATTGTGATTACTTGGCCGGCTAAGGTGTCGATTTGAGGTGAGGAGGGGCTTAGAACAGCGCTCGGTGTGGATGACGAGAAGAACGAAGATCTCGATGAAGGCTGCCTTGTCGGATGCCTCACTGTCTGTTTCCTGGTCGTCATCGTTCCACCAAACATGGATCCCCTACGTTTGGGTGCCATTGAGAGCTAAGGAGTGGTTAATTTGAGGGATTTAGGGTTTTGAGAAGAGATTGGGAGAGTTTGGGAGTCGATTGAAATGAAAGAGGAGTCGGCTCTGCCCTAGATAAGTCAACCTGGGACCACTTGGAGTTGACTCCTGCAAAGCGAGGTGTCAGCTCTAGGTCGCTAACATAGTCAGTGCCCGAACTGGAGTCGGCTCCGCTAAGGCGGGTGTCGGCTCCAAGGTCTCAGACCAAAAGCGATACAGACAAAGTGTCGACTCCACAAATTGGGGTATCCACTGATAGTTTCAGAAAAATAAAGAGAGTTTCAAAGATCCGAAACATGTCAAAAGAAAATCAATAAATTTTGGATAAAATCTTTGGAATGTAGTAAATCAAATGATTCAAATATCTAGATGAGTTGTCCTTAGAATCATGAAAGAAATTTCAAGAAATTGATTGAATTTTAGATAATCAATCTTAAGGGTTTCAAAATCATTTCAAAGGGTCACAAATCCCTAACTCTCCTCTAAGATAACAAAATCTTTTTTCATTTAGGGGTTTTGTAAATATGTCAGCTAATTGTTCATCAGTACAAACATAATCAAGACAAATATCATTATTAGCTACATGTTCTCTAATAAAGTGATATCTAATTTCAATATGCTTAGTTCTTGAATGTTGTATTGGATTTTTAGTTAAATTGATTGCACTAGTATTATTACATCTAATAGGAGTTTTATCAAGTGTTATGCCATAATCTTCAAGTTGTCGCTTAATCCAAAGGATTTGAGCATAGCAACTTCCAACTGCAACATATTCAGCTTCAGCAGTAGATAATGCAAGTGAATTTTGCTTTTTGCTAAACCAAGAGATTAAGTTACTTTCTAAGAATTGATATGCACCACTTGTACTCTTTCTATCTAATTTACATCCAGCATAGTCAGAATTAGAATAAGCAATTAAGTTTAGTGTTGAGTCTCTAGAATACCATAATCCTACATTTTTAGTTCCACTTAGATATCTTAGGAGATTCTTTAGGTTCTGACTGAAATCTAGCACATAGATAAATAGCAAACATAATATCTGGTCTACTTACTGTTAAGTAAAGTAGAGATCCGATCATACCTCTATAATGCTTTTGATCAACTTTCTTACCATCTTCATCTTTATCCAATTTGCATGAAGGACTCATAGGTATTCCAAAGGGTTTGATTGATTCCATTCCAAACTTCTTGAGAATTTTCTTTGTGTACTTTGTTTGGTTGATGAAAATCCCCTCTTTACTTTGTTTGATTTGAAGTCCTAGGAAGAAATTGAGTTCTCCCATCATGCTCATCTCGAATTCATCCTGCATTAACTTAGCAAATTCTTGACACAAAAGATTGTTAGTAGCACCGAATACAATATCATCTACATAAATTTGTACTATCAATAAATCTTTATCTTTTCTTTTCACAAATAGGGTTTTATCAACATTTTCTCTAGAAAAAATCATTTTCAATTAGAAATTTGTTTAATCTATCATACCAAGCTCTAGGTGCTTGTTTTAAACCATAAAGTGCTTTGTGTAATTTAAAAATATGGTTAGGAAATTCATGATCTTCAAAACCAGATGGTTGTTCTACAAAAGCTTATTCATTTATAAAACCATTTAGAAATGAACTTTTAACATCCATTTAAAATAAATTGATATTCATATGACATGCAAATGCAAGTAATAGTCTAATTGCTTCTAATCTAGCTACAGTGCAAAAGTTTCATCAAAATTAATTCCTTCTTCTTGATTATATCTTTTTGCAACTAATCTAGCTTTATTTCTAATTACTATGTCATTTTCATCTAATTTATTTCTAAATACCCATTTAGATCCTATAACTGAGTGACCTTTAGGTCTATCAACTAAGGACCATACATTATTCCTAGTAAATTGATTTAATTCCTCTTACATCGTTAACATCCAATTACTATCTTTTTCAGCTTCTTCAATAGTTTTAGGTTCTATTTGAGATACAAATGTAAGATGATTATTGATATTTCTCATAGATGATCTAGTTCTTACTCCTTTAGATGGATCACCTATAATCAATTCCTTTGGATGACCATAAGCATATCTCCAATCTCTTGGCAGATCTATATCATTACGAGTAGTATCGATAACATCAATCCTAGGAAAATCATCATCTTTAGCTTCTTGTTCATGGTCTGAAGATACATCTATATTCAATTTTTCAATATCTCTCTCTAGCAAATTTGTATCTTCCTCATCATCAATCTTTTCAGAACTTGATGCTAAAGAATCATCAAAAACTACATGAATAGATTCTTCTACAATTAAGTTCTTTTGTTAAATACTTTATAGGCTTTACTAGTTGTTGAATATCCTAAGAATATGCCTTCAGCAAATTTTGCATCAAATTTTTCAAGATTATCTTTACCATTATTATGAATGAAACATTTACAACCAAATGCATGAAAGTAATTAATGTTTGGTTTTTTATTATGCCATAGTTCATAAGGTGTTTTCTTAAGGATTGACCAAATTAAAGCTCTATTTAAGATGTAACATGCCGTGTTTATTGCTTCCGCCCAGAAGTACTTTGGCAGTTGGCTTTCACATAGCATGGTATGGGCAATGTCTTCTAATGTTCTATTCTTTCTTTCTACGACTTCATTTTGTTGTGGTGTTCTAGATGCAGAAAAATTATGATGAATACCATGTTTAATGCAGAAATTTTTAAATAAGTGATATTTAAATTCTATGCCATGATCACTTCTAAGAGACACTATGGTGTTGTTTTTCTCATTAGTGACTTTCTTGAAGAATTTTAAAAATATCGAGAAAGTCTCATCCTTATGAGCCAAAATAATATCCAAGTGAATCTAGAATAATCATCTACTATCACAAGACCATATTTCTTTCCTCCTAAACTAGTGGTTCTAGTAGGTCCAAAAAGGTCCATGTGAAGTAGCTCTAGTGGCCTAGAAGTGAAAACAATATTTTTAGATTTGAAAGAGTTTCTAGTTTGTTTTCTAAATTGACATGCATCACAAATTATGTTATTTTCAAAATCTAACTTTGGAAGTCCTTTAACTAAATCCATTCTAATTAATTTTGAAATTAAGTGTGTGCTTGCATGACCTAATCTACGATGCCATAGCCATCCAATCTCATTTACATTCACATTATTAGAAACTAAGCAATGATTACTAGTAGACATATTGTCTAAATCAATTAAGTATACATTGCCATTTCTATTTCCAACAAAAATAATGCTATTGTCAATGGGATTAGAAACAGTGCAGATAGAAGCTTCAAAAGAAACTTGAAACCTTTATCACATAATTGGCTAATGCTAATTAAATTATGCTTTAAACCTACAACATATAAAACATTTTCTATAAAAGTGGATGGAGTTATTTGAATTTTACCAAGGCCCATGATTTGACCTTTGCCATTATCTCCAAAAGTAATAACTCCTCTTTTATCTTCAAGGGTGATGAATTGATCTTTGTCACCCGTCATGTGCCTTGAGCAGCCACTATCAAGATACCATTTTCTTTGATCCTTTGTTTGCAAAACACTCCTGCAAGAAGATCAAACCTTATGTTTAGGTACCCAAGCTTTCTTGGGTCCTTCATGGTTAGTAGCAATAAAGATGTTCCTTTCAGAACCCATATTTTCTTTCCTTTAATTTAATTTTTGCTAGTTTTCTTAATATTGCATTCATATGATTTATGTCCTTTTAAACCACATTTGAAACAAGTAATATTAGGTAATTGGCCAGCACGTATAAAGATTTTTTTAAAGATTTTTGCTTTTTAAGAGGATTATATCCTAATCCTGCCTTGTCAAAAACAGCCTTTTGACTATCTAAAATCATATTTAATTTTAAATAACTTAAGGTAAATCTATCAACTATATCCTTATATTTATCAACCTCTTTCTTTAGATTAAGGTTCTCATTTGAAACCAATTCCTTTTCTTTTACATCTTCTTCTTTTTCAGATTTCAAGTCTTCAATTTCTAGAGCTAATTTATTTTTCTCTTTAAGCAGATTTGCATTTTCAGTTTTTAAAGATTTGCTTTTCTTTTTCAAAACTTTGAAATCAGCAACTAATTCATTAAATGCATCAAATAATTCTTCAAATGTAAAGTCTTGAGTTTCAGTACTTACCTCATCATCTTCTTTTGCCATGAAGCAAATGTTTGCAACTTCCTTTTGTTCTTCCTCGGAAGAGGATTCTTCACTGTCGCTCCATGTTGCAACATAAGCCTTCTTCTTCTTTTTGTAGGCTTTCTTTAATTAAGGATAATCATATCTGAAGTGCCCTAGTTTCTTACATTCATAACATATGAGGGGTTCTTTTCCTTGTCCTTGTCCTTCTCTTTTTCTTTTTCACCTTCCATTTTTATTCCATACCTTTTCTTATGGAAAGGTCTCCTTCTTTGCATGAATATTTTAAATTTCTTAGTAAGGAATGCAGTCTCATCATTATCATCTTCATCCTTACTGCTGCTTTCCTCAATTTCTGTAGCCTTAAGAGCAATAGTTCTCTTCTTTTTGATGTCTTCCTCTATATGCTGCTTTATTGTTAATTCATGGGTCATCAAGGATCCAAGTAGCTCCTCCAAAGGTAAGGTATTGAGGTCCTTGGCTTCTTGGATTGAAGTCACCTTTGCTTCCCATGACCTTGGAAGAGACCTAAGAATTTTACGAACCAACTCAGAGTTAGTATAGGTCTTACCAAGACTCTTCAAGCCATTTACAATATCAGTAAATCTAGTGTACATGCATGTGATAGTTTCATTTTGTTCCATGCTAAACAATTCATATTTATGCACTAAGATATTAATTTTGGATTCTTTAACTTAGTATACCCTCATGGGTAACTTCCAATCTATCCCAGATTTCTTTTGCGAAATACATGTAGAAATTCTATTAAATTCATTAGCATCTAAAGCACAATATAAAACATTCATGGCTTTTGCATTAAGCTGAGCCATTTTTCTATCGTTCTTATTCCAATCCCTTTCGGGTTTAGGAAACTATTGAACCATCTACTAAGTGTGTGGGTATGCTTGGTCCATTAATTATTACACTCCATAGTTCATAATCTAAAGCTTGAATAAAAATTCTCATTCTAGCTTTCCAATATCCATAGTTTGTTCCATTAAATAAAGGAGGTCTATTTGTGGATTGACCTTCATCAAATGAAGATCCAGCTTGAGCTACCATTTGGATCTTTGACTCTTGATCGTTGGATCAAACTGAAAATGAGCACTAGCTCTAATACCAATTGTTGGCCAGATGGCAACCCAAGAGGGGGGTGAATTGGGTTCTTAAAAATTTTAACACTTTAAAACTAAGTGCTTTGATATGAAAGTGCTTGAGTGCAATGTATAGATAAATGCTAGACATAAATAAATGAGATAGAGAGAGAGACAAAGCACGATAAACACAAAGATTTTATAGTGGTTCGGTGTATCCAACACCTACGTCCACTCCCAAGCAGCACTTGGGTCCATACTATAATCCACTTGATTACAGTCGAGTTGTTTTACAAGCTCACAACCCAAACTTATTGTTTTTTGGGGTCACAACGAACCCAGCTAGTTTTTTTGGGCTCACCAGCACAAAACCCAACCACAAGCTATCCTTAGCTTGTCCCGAGGTACACTACCTCCACTAATTCAATTCCCTGATTGAATTAACAATCAACAATAAAAATAGAGTTTTGAATACAAAACAGATCCTCAAATGAGCAAATATGCAATTAAATAAATAAAGGTAAGAAAAGCCTGTTTGAAGCGATTTGGATGTGTGCTTTTCTTCTTTTCTTCTTCTCCTTTGAAAGATTGAATCAGGCCTTAGCTCAAATTCTTCACAAAAATCGCAATGGAGAAGTTGAAGAAAAACAGGGCTTTTGCTTTCTTCCTTTTTACTTGGAAAATCCTTGATTCTGAACTTTGAGTGCTTTGGATTTCTCTTTGAACTCTCTAGGATTGATGGATTTGAGCTCTAAGTCTTTCCTCTTGACTTCTCTCTTTTTTTTAACTAAGTATTTTCTTGATTTTTCCAGTCTATTTTC
This sequence comes from Calamus simplicifolius, assembly GCA_900491605.1. Taxonomy (NCBI): domain Eukaryota; kingdom Viridiplantae; phylum Streptophyta; class Magnoliopsida; order Arecales; family Arecaceae; genus Calamus; species Calamus simplicifolius. Next base: position 1,945,886 of record UESW01003839.1, on the reverse strand, counting down.
AAACGGACGGTTCCTCCTTTTTATAGATCTCTTAATCCAAGTTTAGGTAAGAAAAATAGCCATTACAGAGTAGTTGGATTGCTTCTGCACAAAGAAAAATAGCCGTTAGAGATTAGGTGAAAAAATTATTACCGTTGGAGTCCGTTATGACATTTGAAAATCCGTTCCTGATAGGTTGGAGTCGGCTTCAACATTGCAGGTGTCGGCTCCAACTCGGGGTGTCCAAAAATAGCAAATAAAAAGTTGTTGAGGAGTCAGCTTCGAAAAGGTAATGTGTCGGCTCGGCGCTTTCGGGAGTTGGCTCCAGATTTCAAAGGTGTCCACTCTAACTATGTCCAAAAAATATGCTCTCTATACTCAGGTTAGAGTCGGCTCCAGAAACTCAGGTGTCGGCTTCGTAACTTTTAGGTGTCGGCTCTCGAACTCCAGGTGTCGGCTCCAGAAACTGACGCAGAAAACACTTCTCTGTATCTCAGGTTGGAGTCGGCTTCAAAACTCTAGGTGTCAACTTCGAACCGTGCCAAAATTCTAGAAAAGTTCTAATACGCCTTGGGGTCGGCTCCGGACAGTTGAGGTGTCGACTCTAAGTTCTGAACTTAAATAATTTCCATTAAAATTTGATTCAAAACTTATTTGAACTTAAATAATTTCCATTAAAATTTAATTCAAAACTTATTTCCTTATACCTTTTGATTGATTAAACATTCTCAATGCCTAAAACACTTCTTAAATTTATTAGAAATCTAGTGAATATACTCATGCCTTTTGTTAATCATCAAAATCAATAATTGGATCAACATCTTCCTCTAAACGTCTTCAACCCAGGATCAAACATGGTTGGCATTTCTTCTATTGATCTTGGAGACAAGGAATGCCCCATCGACTCGGCCTTGACGATGACCCCTGTAGATCTGGAGAGGATTCGCCGAGATTACTGGTTCACAAGCGATATTCGGATGTGGGTCCCTGGTCTTGAGCAGAGGGTGCCTAATCAATTGGAGTCGGAGGTATTTTTCTATGAGGAAACCTTCAAAGTGGGACTCTATTTTCCCCTTAATCCACTGGTGAGCGGTATAATTAAGCATATGGCATCTGCCCAATGATGATTATGCTGAATAGCTGGAGTTATATTATCGGGTTCATCTCCCTATGCGCGTTCATGGGGATAAAGGCAACAGTTCCTCTATTCTGGGCCTGTCACAGCCTGACATCCTCCAAAGATTCTTTTTGGCATTATATTAGGCCACGAAAGAACTTTAAAAGGTTTTCAAAGGTTTCGACTTCCATCAAAGGATGGAAGTCATGATTTTTTGTTGTCGAATGGGATGATGCGTTCGACTTTTCTCGTCAATGGGGGCCTCTCCCCATGGAGCCGAACCAGCATCCAACGCTGTCAAGAATGGAGAAGGAGGACTTCGATGTTCTCCATGGCAGCAAGGTTGTCCCAATTGATGCTCTTTTGACTGAAGAGGCACTCTATAATGCCTGGCTGAGTCGAGTCGATCCCCTAAGTAAGTACGACATCATCTTCTTCACGTCTGGATGTCTTTGTAGGGATGTAACTAATCGTTCCATGAATTATATGTTACAGGGATCAGGTCTGAGTTTGGCTCAGGTGAGAGGAGCGCTCGCAATCGACTATCGCAATTCGAGTGAAAAGAAGAGCACGAAGCGTCGCTGTACTGTCTCGTCAACCCCCACGAGAGAAAGAGGGCTAGATTCGAGCAGAGGCCATCCTCTTCCTCTCCTTCTAGGCTACAGCTAGCTCTGCCGAGCCATTCGCAAGGACTGGTTGAGCCCTAAACTTCGAGCCCGCTGAGGGGGGATGCCATAGGGGAGCTGATCCCAGCTTCTATTCTAGCCCTAAAATTTGGGGGGCCGACACCTGGTAATGAAGCCAAAGAAGTGGCCTGGGCAGAGTAGGAGCTTGGTCATTTGCCTGAGCCGATGGATGATGATTTTCGGGTAACGAAATTTCTTTATCCCATGGCTACCGATGCACCTTACCCTAAAGGAAAGGGTTCCATGAGTCAGCAGAGGTTGAGGGAATTATTCTTCAAAGATTGGGCGGCTGCACTTGCATCGAAGAGTCACTTTTTCAGTTGAGGGATTTGAGATGCCTTTGACTTGAAAGATTGTGCATCGGTCCCCAGCCAATACATCCTAAGGGATGTGAATTTTTCCTGCATTTGAGTGATTTTTCTTCCCTTCTATACCTTCTTAAATTTTCTGCACATTTTTTCTGAACCTAACCGTTTGGCTCTATTGTAGATGATTCTCCTTCAGCGAGTACTCTTTAAGCGCCTGATCTTGGCCAATAAATATAACAGAAAGATCTTGCATGAGACTGAGGCACTCTATGCCAAAATAAGCTGAGCTTGATGAGGTCAGAAGGTCGAGTGAAGATGCCCGATCCAAGATGTTATGACTTCAGTGGAGGTAGACGAGCTTGGGGAGGCTCGGAAATGGCCAATGAAGCTTGATCAATACTGTCGAGGTTTCGAGGAGAAGCCCAAAGGATGATCGACTTCCTTAATGGCAGGGCTACTGAAGAAAAGTCTTGTTTTGAGGCTCGGCTTGAGTCCTGATCAATACCGAGCTACGTCAAGCATGATTCGACAGCTCCAGAGATCGGATGGATCTTGAACATGCTTGGAAGGACATGAGCAGATGTAGAAAAGAAAGGGAGAAGGCTTGGAAAAGAGCCAAGAGAGCAGAAGCCGAGGTTGCTTGCCATGTCAAAGAGGTATGTCCTCTTACCACTTCTACGCAATAGTTCATCTCTTTCCCATAGTTAGAGCTAACTTGACCATTTGTTGTATTTGCTATTTTCTCTTCTCTAGTTGGATAAGACTAAGGCTGAGGTGGCTGATCAAATAAAGGTTTTGACCATGGATTTAGCCTCGAGCCGGGAGAAGTGCTCTGAGCTAGAACGCCGGGTAGTCTAGGCAGACAGTGAGGTCGCTCTAGCGATTGAGAATATAAGAGCTCAGAAGAATTCACTCGTGAGTGAATTCAATTTTCAAAGGAGGTATACCGAGTCGGAGCAAGCGAGGGCCGAGCGAGGGTGGTTCAGGAGTATCCAGACATCAACCTCTCATTTTTGGAGGATGAGAATTATTACTTTCCATCGCTGACAATTGAAGCATTGGCAGCGACCTCTCCATCCGATGATGGCAACGATGATGAAGATGCTCCTGGCATCATTTTGAAGTGGCCTCGAAAGGAGATCCAATGGAGGCTCCTCCAAAAATCATTAAGGAAACAGAGGCCTTGAGACCTACCACCAAGAAAGCCGGGGTTTCACAGACATCTGCCGAGGTTGACACATCCCTGAGGCCGAGTAAAAGAGAGGGTCAGCCGGATCAGCGTGCTTCAGACATTGCTGAAATCACCTCCGAATATGAAAACGGGACTTAGAGATCCATCTTTCCACATTTTTCTTTCATTTTTGTAATATGAACGACATTATGATACGAATGAATCATTTTGTTTTTCTCCATATGTTTCACTGTTTCGGTATTTGTGTGTTAGATGGACTTTTAGCTCATCCACGTCTTATTTAAGCTTAGCTTACTATGAAGCCAAATGAATAGTCCAGTTCTATTATTGCTAAAAAAATTTTGGAATGACTTTATCAAGATCGAAGAGGTCGCTCGGTCTTGTTGAGACCAACTCGGCCGAATCTGCTGAAGCAGGAGATAGCTCAACTCTACCAGAGCAAAAAGAATGGTTCGGCTTTGCCAAGGTAGAGGAAATAATTTGGCTTCGCCAGAATAGAGAGATCTATTTAGTCTTGGCCGAAGTGCAAAAAGTGGCTTGGATTTGCCGAGGAGTCTTCCGTCTTTCCCAAGGCATTCATTAACGCGTTATCTTTTCCGATGTGGTTTTTCTTTTCTTATGCACCAAGCATTCAATTTCTAGTAGACTGCGCATTTTTCCGTAGAGGTTTTTCCAAATTTATGAGGAATATCTCCAGCATACCTTAGAAAGTACCAAGTCCTGTTAGGGTATTGCTACGTGGTCTTGGATATGGCACGATTATGGCATCCTGAGTTCTGAAGTCCCTCCCTCCATTAATGGCTATTTTCAGTTTAGTGCCTATAAAAAGAGGAAGATCAGAAGGGGGTCTAAGCATGCTCGGGAAAGTCTTTGAGCAGAAAGAAACTTTCATGTCTTCTCCCACGCTACATTTGAGAGCTGTGAGGTTGGCTTTTCCTTCCAAGGTTTGGCTTGACCCCAATAATTGGTGTGGTGAAGGAGTTGCTGAGAAGCAAGTGGTGCGGACACCAAAGTTCGAAAGAGGCTTCGATCTAATTCAGTATGGCTTTAAGTCTTTCATGTGTCCTGTAAATAGAGTAATAATTTTATTTCTTTGAATTTGAGTCATGTAATTAAAGTTGGTTTATTTTAATTTAGGTTCTTGAGTCCAAGTAGGTCAAATTGGTTTGTATTTAGTGAGTTTAGTAGTTGGATCCAAGATAGGTATGGAATTGGGCTCAAGGTAAGCAAGTGAGCTTGAAGATTAAATGCATTCAACCACTCCAACAAATTAATCCAAAGTGGATGCTACTTCAGCAAGCATTATTTGGTGCCATGTCAACCTCTTGGTGTACACCTCATCAAGCCGCATCACCACATGCCACGTCACCAAGGAGAATTAAATTCAAAGGAGCTGCCCACTTTTCTCTCCTCTTTTTAAGCTTAGTTATAAGTTGTTTCAACCTTCCACCCTTATAGCTAGCTTAGGTTGCAACTTCTCATAAAAAGCTCCTGTAATTTGAATTTAGGTTGCAACTTCCCATAAAAAGCTCCATATAATTTGAATTTTCAAAAGTCCCTTTGAGGCTTATAAATACTACTCCAAGCTCTCTTATAAAGATAATTGATGATGAATGAAAGTTGAGTTTATTTTCTTCCATTTGTGTTGGCAAATGTCCTTCGAGAGGGAGTGATGAGAAGCCCTTAGCTACTGTTTATTTTCTTCCATTTGTGTTGGCAAATGTCCTTCGAGAGGGAGTGGGTGAGAGGCCCTTAGCTACTTCAAGAAAGTCATTTCCACGCCAAGATCCATTAGCCATTCTACCATCGCATTCCATCTTCCAAGGTGCAAGAAGACTCCACAAAGAAGGCCGACCAAGCTACCTCAAATCCGCCAAGCTTCATCTTAACTTCAACCTGCCCTTGCTCTTCCTTCATTTCATACTCTACCAAATTTTTATATTCTTAACTCTAATTTGATTTGTGTAGGATTCTTGGGAATTTTAGGTTCCAAAGAAGAAGGTCTTGTGATGCGAAACAGATACAAGAAGTCCTGCAACTAGAGGAATTTTCTTGTCTCCAACAACTTCATCCTTGAGTGTAAACCTTCCAATCTCTGATATATTAATGGCTGGGTACCCCTCTTTCAACATTTTTTGATATAAAATATTAGAGTAACTAAGCCCTAGCTTGTGTGGTTTCTTAACCACAAAGATCCTTTCTCTTTACTATTTTGAAGGATCCTCCTCCAAGTCTAGTTTAACATGCAAATCCCTTCATGAAAATTTCTACTCTTTTACATGAAAATGTAGCCTAGCTTCACTTCATTTTTCATTTAGTTATTACTATATCTTCATAGTTTGCATCATTCCACTTCATCCCCCATCAAATTGGTATCAGAGCATGGTAGGTTAGGGCATATTTTTTCATTTTTTGCATTTTCTGTTATTTTCTGCAATTTCTGCATATAGAACATAGGGCTGAAATTTCATTCATTTAATGATGGATTCATGGAGTTCTTTCCTACTTTTATGAATCTTAGCTCATATTAGACTCCAAAATTAATTCGTGCCAATTCAAGCCAGATCTGAAAACTTTTTCAATAGGTTTCAGATCTGAGGTTTCTTTTAACATTTGCATGAAAGTTTCTTTCTAGTACATTAGATACCTAAATTTTAACCACATTTTCAAATTTGAAGTTTCCCTCTAAGAAAACTTAGAATTTAAAATTTAAAATTTAAAATTTAAATTCTGAAATTTGAAATGTGAAATCCAAATTTAAAATTTAAATTTGAAATTTAAATTTTGAATTCTTGTTTAGTTAGTTATAACTTGTTTGAAGTTACATTCTTAAATAGTACAGTGACATTACTTTGTTGCATGCCATCATTTGCATAAGCTATCTTAAGGGCACTCCCATCACAAGATAAGGGCAGAATTTCATCACATGTCCTTAGCCCAAAACCATAATCCTACATAATGACCCTAGCCTTTAATTTAAAAAAAAGGATTAGATCCAAATTGCTCTAGTGAGCTAAGAATACCCACTGGTCGGGTTTAGGCTAGTGTCAAGTCACTGTGTTAATTACTCTGTGTGTGATCCGTGCTTAGTGTATAGAACGGTGGTTCAAGGGCTTGTGTGCTAGTCCGCCTCTTGGCCAATCTAAAATTGGTGTCTAAGCTGACAATCAGCGACCTACACTTCCCTTACACCTGCCTGGCTAGGTGCTGAGTTACTATAGATTAGTTTGCCACTTTGATTAGGCATCTAGTTTGGGCTCTAGGTTTTAGGAGCCCTTAGTCGTTATGGTCGGCTTGTATGCCTAGTTGCATTGCATGACAACTAGATCAGGGACCCCATACCAACACAATCCAGGTCAACCCAGTGTAGCCATGGACCCAAATCTAGAAGTTTTAATGAGGACTATGACTAAGCAGTATAATCAATTGAACATTAGGTTTAACCAGATGCAAGAAAGGATTGATTCCTTAGAAGAATCTCATATGACTCCTGCTGAGCCTCAATCACCCAAAATGACACCTCTGAATCCTAGAATCCAATATCCTAAACCTATTATTGAACCCCACCAAAGAAGACCTCATCATGACTACATTGATCAAGATGAAAGAGCCCTTAGGAGTATCCGACTTGATGCACCCACTTTTGATGGGGACCTAGACCCTAAGGTGTACATAGATTGGGAGGAAGATATAGACCAATATTTTGAATGGTATAAAATGTCAGAGGACAGAAAGTTCAAATTTTCCAAGCTTATACTAATTCGACAAGCTAGGTTATACTGGGAAAATGTTGAGCGACTGTGTAGGCAAAAAGGAGACATGCCAATAGGTACTTGAAAAGCCATGAAAATCAAGCTTAGGGAGAAGTACCTACCTATTTTCTATAAGCAAAGGTTACTGGACCAATGGCAATGGCTAAGTCAAGGGAATAGGCCTGTGTCAAAATACATTGCTAAGTTTGATGAATATGTTATGCAATATAGTATTGTTGAATCAGAAGATGTAACCCTATCCAGATTTAGAGCCGGTTTAAGGAAAGAGATTCAGAGAAAATTGTTTCTTAGAGAAGTCCATGACTTAGAACAAGCATACCAGGTAGCTAGGGACTTTGAAAGATTTCAAAGAGTACCATTTGTCAATCGGTCTGAACCCAATAAGATGAGTGCCCCAAGCAAAAGGCCTAATCCAAGCCATACTCACTTTAGCCGACCCGTACCCAATACTCCTTTAGTCCGAAAGATTGATAAAGGAAAGAGTCCAAAAATCCAAAGGAGTAATACTCAAAACATACACTGTTTCAAATGTCATAGGTAGGTCATTATGTGAGTCAATGTCCTACTAGATCCTTGCATATAGGAGAAGTAGAGGAGGAAGTTAATGAATCAATTGCAAATTTGGAGGAAGAGATTTATGAAGCAGAAGTGAATCTAGCTGATGAGTATGATGGAGATGAAGAAGTTTTAGACTCGTCTGAATCTTTAGGAGTTGTTAGATGTATCTTGACCTAGACTAAAGGGCAGGAAGACTGGCGTAGGACTAACATCCTACAAACTTTTGTCAAAATAGGGGAGAAAGCGTGCAAAATCATTATAGATAGTGGGAGTTGGGTCAATGCAATTTTAACTAATACTGTTAAGAGTTTAGGATTACCCACTGCTTTCCATCCCAACCCTTATAAGGTTTCCTGATAGATTTCACTTCGATACCGGTCAAGTTTAGATGTCAAGTTCAGGTGCAATTCTAGTCGTACCTAGAGAAAGTTTGGTGTGACATACTTTCAATGGGGGTTAGTAGCATTATTTTTGTCAGACCTTGATTATATGATCATGATGCTACTTTATTTGGTCGATCTAATTCATGTTCCTTTAATTTTAATGGAAAGAAGATAGTTATAAACCCTTCTCCACCCAAGGATAACATTAAGAGAGGGTCTAGTAACTTGAAGGAATTAAGAAACAGGGGTTACATTTGATGAATGATAAAGACTTAGAAAAGGAAATTAATGAAGGTTCACCCATTTGGATCCTATCAACCCAGGAAATCCAGAACCAACCCCAGAGAGTAAAAGAAATTTTAAGAGAGTTTCAAGATGTCTTCCCTAAAGATCTACCTGATCACCTTCCACCACTTAGGTATATCCAACATGCCATAGATTTAGTTCCTGGCGCTACATTACCAGATCTACCACATTATAGGATGAACCCTAGTGAGCATGCTGAGTTACAAAAACAAGTTGGAGAACTCCTTCAAAAGGGATTCATTAGGAAAAGTTTGAGTCCATGTGTCGTACCCACGTTATTGACCCCTAAGAAAGATAGCACTTGGAGGATGTGTGCAAATAGTCATGCCATTAATAAGATCACAACTAAGTATAGGTTTCCTATACTCCGTTTAGACGACATGTTAGATATGATGGCTGATGCAACAATATTTTAAAGATTGACCTTAAGAGTGGCTATCATCAGGTTAGAATTAGACCTGGGGATGAGTGGAAGACTGCGTTTAAGACCAAGGAGGGTCTTTATGAATGGGTAGTGATACCTTTCGGACTATCCAATGCTCCTAGTACCTTTATGAGAATCATGAATCAAGTCTTACAGTTATTTATAGGAAAGTTTATCATAGTTTACTTCGATGACATTCTTATATATAGCAGGACCCAGGAGGATCATATAGACCATTTGAAGCAAATCTGTTTAGTTCTTAAGGAGAATAGTCTCTACGTAAACTTGAAAAAGTGTGATTTTCTCACCAATAGAGTAATCTTCCTAGGTTTTGTTGTCACACCTGATGGAGTTTCTGCTGACCCCGAGAAGATTAAGTCAATTGTAGAGTGGCCTGTGCCAAATAGTGTTCATGAAGTACGAAGTTTTCATGGCCTAGCTACTTTTTATAGAAGATTCATTCGAGGGTTTAGCACCATAGTTGCACCAATCACGGATTGCATTAGGAAGGGCCATTTTGAATGGACCAAAGCTGCTGATAGGGCCTTCCTAGATATTAAGAAGAGGATGACACAAGCACCTATCTTAAGACTGCCTAATTTTTCTAAGGTTTTGAGGTGACTTGTGATGCCTCTAGAGTAGGTATTGGTGGAGTTTTGAGCCAAGAGAATCACCCTGTAGCCTTTTTTAGTGAAAAGCTGAATGAGGCTAAATTAAAATATTCCACCTACGATAAGGAACTTTACGCGGTAGTCCAGGCTTTAAGATATTGAAGGCATTACCTTTTACCGTAGGAGTTTGTCCTTTACTCTGATCATGAAGCACTCTAGTTCCTCAATTCTCAGAAGAAACTGAACCCTAGGCATGGTAAGTGGGTATAGTACATTCAGGCGTATACCTTTGTATTGAAACACCATGCTGGGACTGAAAACCGTGTAGCTGATGCCCTAAGTCGTCGATCCTTGTGTTTGACGTCAGTCAGCACGGAAGTCATAGGATTTAATAGGTTGAAGGAAGAATACCCCAATTGTCCTGACTTTAGTAAAGTTCATCAAACTCTGCAACATGGACCATCTAGCTTATTTAGCGATTATACTCTACATGATGATTTTCTTTTTAAGGACAATAGCTATGTATCCCATGAACATCGATTAGAGATTTCTTAGTGTGAAAAATTCATGATGGAAGATTGGCTGGCCACTTTGGAAGAAATAAGACCATATTAACCGTTGAAGAGCAATTTTACTGGCCAGGCCTTAAGAGACATGTAGCCAATATTGTTGCCCGATGTAGGACGTGTGCTGTTGCCAAACATCAAAGACAGAACAGCGGGTTATACACTCCTTTACCTGTGCCTGATTGTCCATGGCAGGATCTTAGCATGGACTTTGTTTTAGGATTGCCTAAGACCCTTAGGAAACACGATTCAATTTTTGTAGTGGTCAACAGATTTTCAAAAATGGCCCATTTTATACCCTGTTCCCAAACTTTGGATGCCTCTAGGGTAGCCAAGCTTTTTCTTGATCAAGTAGTCAAATTGTATGGGTTACTTAAGACCATTGTTTCTGATAGGGATGTTCATTTCATGAGTTACTTTTGGAAAACCCTTTGGCACCTACTAGGAACAAAACTGAACTTCTCAACTGCTTACCACCCCAGACTGATGGACAGACCGAAGTAGTAAACAAAAGTCTTGGAAACTTATTGATGTATCTTGTAGGAGAAAGCCTAGGGAACTAAGATTTGCTATTACCTTGTGCTGAATTCGCTTACAACAACTCAGTCAATAGGACTACTGGTAAAAGTCCCTTTGAGATTGTCCATGGTTGTAAACCTAGGAAACCTATCGATCTCATTCCATTACCCACTCATGCACGAATATCTGAGTCCGCTGAGTTATTTGCATAGCATATTAAGGAGTTGCATAAGGAGATTAGTAAAAAAATTCAAATGAGCAATGAAGTATATAAGCATATGGCCAATTCACGTAAACGAATAAAAGAATTCAATATAAGGGACTTTGTCATGGTTAGACTTAGACCTGAAAGGTTCTCACCGAGGACTGTGAAGAAACTGCATGCCCGGAGAGCTGGTCCTTTCAAAGTATTAAAGAGGGTTAGACCTAATGCATATGTGTTAGAGTTGCTACCATATTATGGCATTAGTTCAACATTTAATATTTTTGATCTGAAAGAATACAAAGAGCCTACATTAATTCCTAGTGAGCCTTTTGGACCTTACCCAGCCTTTGAGAGTGAAACCCTACCAAAGTGTCCACAAGCAATTCAGTTAGAGCAAAAAGATAGGATTGAACGTATCTTGGATGACCAGGCAATTACCACCAGAAATAAGGGCTATCAACGTTATCTAGTTCGATGGCAAGGAAGGCCAGAATCCGAGGATTCCTAGATCACCCAAGAGGATCTGCAGCAAATCAATCCAGACCTGCTAGAAAGGTATCAAAGTCAAACTAGTCCTTACTCGATAGGGTCGAGTTCATCCCATCCCAGGAGAATTATGCGGACACCAAAGTTTGAAAGAGGCTTCGATCTAATTCAATATGGCTTTAAGTCTTTCATGTGTCATGTAAATAGAGTAATAATTTTATTTCTTTGAATTTGATTAAAGTTGGTTTATTTTAATTTAGGTTCTTAAGCCCAAGTAGGGTCAAATTGGTTTGTATTTAGTGAGTTTAGTAGTTGGGTCCAAGATAGGTATGGAATTGGGTTCAAGGTAAGCAAATGAGCTTGAAGATTGGATGCATTCAACCACTTCAATAAATCAATCCAAGGTGGACGCCACTTCAGCAAGCATTGTTGGGTGCCATGTCAACCTCTTGGTGTACACCTTATCAAGCCACATCACCACTGTTGACCCCAAATTGATTTTGATGCTTACAAAACAATTAAGCATAGACTAATTCTATTTATTAAGCTTGATGCAGGGAAGTACAGATGTTTTACAATTGAGTATCTTCAAGCAAAAATCTTATGGGAGTATATTTCATTTTTATTTATTACCTGAAAGCTATCTAATTAACCATTTGTAGCTTTGGCCGTTTGAACTTCTTTGGGAGTTAGCTACTTAGCTAGCTTACCCTTCTGTCTAGCTAGCTGACACATCTATTAGCTAACTGATATGCTATCTCTTTGGCCTGGCCGAATGGATCTCCATTTTAGTTAGCTGGATAGCTAGCTAGTCTCTTCCTTGGCTAGCTGGTATTCCATTTAGCTAGCTATGTTTCCTGTTATCCTTGCTAGCGAGCCATGCTTATTTTAAGTTAGCTGGTGAGCTAGCTTGACCTCCTTCTGAGCTAGCTGGATTTCCTCTTTAGTTAACTACTTTTGCCTTATTTACTGTGCTGGCCGAATGCTATGGGAATCAGTTAGATGACTAGCTAACTCGTCCTTCCTCTTAGCTAACTAGCTTTATTTTTTAGTTAACTATCTTTCCCTGATACATTGCTTAGCCAAACGTCTCTTTTATTTAGCTAACTGGTGAGCTAGCTGATGCTTCTCTTAGCTAGCTAGCATACCCTGTTAGTTCATTGCTTTGCCTTGGCAGCTAACTGCTTTTCATTGTTAGTTAACTACTTTTCACATGTTCCTCCATAGCTGAGCAGTTGCAAATCTTAGTTAGCTGGAGAGCTAACTACCACTTTCCAAGCTGTGTGGATTCATTCTCTAGTTAGCTAAAGAGCTAACTACCTTTTGGCTTAGTTAGCTGGAGAGCTAACTAATCTTCTCTTGGGCGAGTGGACACCTTTTTCTTAGTTAGCTAGATAGCTAACTGTCTTGGATGGACATCTTCCTCTTGCCATGATCATTTGAGCTTAGTTACCTGGGGAGCTAACTACTTTTTGCTCAGTTAGCTAAAAAGCTAACTCTTCTTCTTCTGATGGCCGTTTCCACCTCCAAACCGAGAGCATATTTTTTCTAGTTAGCTAGAGAGCTAACTATCTTATTATGGCTTCTATATTCATGATCGTTGGATGCTTGCTGAGTTAGCTGAAGAGCTAACTACTTTTTGCTTAGTTAGCTAAAGAGCTAACTAATGGTTCTTGAAATGGACTCCTGACCATTTGCTTTTGTGGTTAGTTAGCTAGAGAGCTAACTAGCTTTTGCCTTAGCCAGCTAAGGAGCTAACTACTCTTCACTGGGATAATCTTCAGGCCGTGTGATCTTTGTAGATAGTTAGCTGAGAGCTAACTACTATCCTTTGATACTGATGCATTTGCCGTGAGATTTCAAAACTAGCTAGCTGGTTAGCTAGCTTATGGCTTTTACTCTTCATCTTGCCCAAGCTTCTTCAAGACGCCAGCTACATGGAATTAACTCCAGTCAGCTACCTCTCTGATATTTGGGCATGCTCTCTCTCTCTCTTCTTTAATTGATTTCTATATTCAGCTATACTAACTTTTGATCTCTTGGATTATGGTAAAGATCTTCCTTCCTCAAATGGATTCAGTGCATTCAATGCTTAAGTGAAATAATGTCAATGGTTATCTTTTCTTCCCGTTTTACTTTCCATTTATTTCAAATGTGTCTAACGATATTTTTGTTGTTGGATCATTTTAAATAGTTGGGATTATAAGAACAAAATGATGAATCTGAAAGAGAAAAATAAGAGAAAGAAATCCAAGAAAAAGAGCTTTTATTGCATATTCTTTGGAGTATTGAAGAGCAAGTTTGGTGTGCATTGAAGTTGAAGATCATTCATTGCTCAAAGGTCGTCCAGATCCATTAAAGACTTCAAGCATTTAAAGATTCAGCTACCTCAGAGCTTCTTCATTTATTGTGAAGATTTGCTACAAAATTTGTAAAGTATATCTTGAATATTTGCTCATTGTAGGAGCTACATGTTCTTATTTATTCTGAACCTTTGTATAAGGGTTAGAGTTAACCCTTGGTTCTTGTTGGCTTCCTTGTGCCGTAAAATAAGAGGACTAGCCGGGTAAGGCTAGAAGTTGGCTTCCTTGTGCCGTAAAACAAGAGGACTAGCCGGGTAAGGCTAGGGGTTTGGCTGCCTTGTGCCGTGTAAACAAGAGGGCTAGCTAGGGAAGGCTAGAGGTTGTAATCGTTGTGATACGATTGGAGTGAAATTCCCAAAGGTTTTTGTGGAGTGAACGTAGGTGCTGAGTTTGGCACCGAATCACTATAAACTCTCTTGTGTTTGTGGTTGCTTGATTGTCTGTGTTATTATTCTGTGCACTTCACTATACCGCTGCCAAGTAAATTCAAATTAGGGTTAAAGCACATATCTGTGATAGTAATTAATTTTTAATAACCCAATTCATCCCCCTCTTGGGTTGCTACATTTAGGCAACAAGTGGTATCAGAGCAGTGTACTCTTGATTTCTATAGCTTTGATTAGCTTGGAGCCAAAGATCAGTAGTAATCCAAATAGAATCTATGTTGATTGAAGGACAATCAACTAATAGACCACCTTTGTTCAGTGGAACAAATTATACATATTGGAAAGCATGAATGAAAATCTTCATTCAAGCACTAGATTATGATTTATAGGGAATCATAATTAATGGACCACACACACCCACTATTAAGATTGATAATATTGATATTGCAAAACCTGAATCTGAATGGGATGAGCAAGACAAGAAACTAGCTCAGTTAAATGCTAAAGCTATGAATGTTCTTTATTGTTCTCTTGATTCAAATGAGTTTAATCGCATATCTACTTGCATGTCTGCTAAAGAAATCTAGGATAGACTTGAAGTCACCCATGATGGTACAAATCAAGTTAAGGAATCCAAAATAAATATGCTTGTTCATAAGTATGAATTGTTTAATATGGATTCAGCTAAAAATATCACTGATATGTTTACAAGATTTACTAATATTATTAATGACTGAAAAGTCTTGGAAAATCCTATGCTAATATTGATCTTGTTAGAAATATCTTAAGATCTTTACCTAGGTCATGGGAAGCCAAAGTCACTGCAATACAAGAAGCAAAAGATCTCAATACTTTATCACTTGAAGAATTGGTTGGTTCTTTGATGACACATGAGCTTCAGCAATGACAACATATTGATGAAGATGAATCAAAGAAGAAAAGGACCATGGCATTAAAGAGTGCAACTCAAGATGATGAAAGTGAGGAAACCACTAGTGATAGTGAGAAAGATGATGAAATGGCACTTATCTCAAAAAAATTCAAAAAGTTTATGAAAAGAAAGAAGTTTAGAAAAAGAAAACATTTTGCTAAAGGGGATCATAGCAAAGAAAAGGAAAAGAGTGAACCTCCTACATGCTATGAGTGCAAAAAGCCTGGACATATCAGACAAGAATGTCTACCATTAAAGAAAGGATCCAAAAGAGTAAAGAAAAAAGCAATGATGGCTACATGGAGCGACAGTGAGACTACAAATTCAGAAGATGAAGAGAAAACTGAAGTTGCCAATGTATGTTTCATGGCTGATAATGATGAGGTAAGCCCTAGCTTTCTAGATGACTTTACTTTTGATAAATTACAAGGTGCATTTTATGAACTTATTGATGATTTTGCAAATTTAAGTTCAAAGAACAAAGATTTGAAAAACGAAATTAAAAATCTTACTCTTGAAAAAGAAAGAATTTCAAAAGATAATGGATCATTGCAAAAGGAAAATCAAGATTTAAAAAATGAAGTAAATAGATTAAAACCAATTATTGATAAATTTACTTTGAGCTCAAAAAAATTAGAAATAATTTTAAATAGTCAAAGAGCTGTTTACAATAGAGCTGGTCTTGGATATAATCCTTTTGAAAGATAAAAACTTTTGAAAAATATTTATGTGCATGCTAATGACTCTACCAAAATTACATGTTTCAAATGTAAAAAATTAGGACACAAAGCTTATACTTGTCACACACATAAGGTAAGAAAAATATGGGTTCCAAAAGGAACTATCTTAACTAACCCTAAAGGACCCAAGAAAGCTTGGGTACCTAAGAGAAAAATTTAAAATTATGTATGCATGTGTATCTTGCAACCCGAGCAACTAAAAGACAATGGTACTTGGATAGTGGGTGCTTAAGACACATGACAGGTGATGAATCACAATTCATCACTTTGGAGGCAAATGATGGAGGTGTTGTTACTTTCGGTGATAATGACCAAGGAAAAATAATTGGCATTGAAAAAATAGGTATCACACCTCATGCTTATATTGATAATGTCTTACTTGTGAAAGGACTGAAACACAATTTACTTAGTATTAGTCAATTATGTGACAAAGGATTTAATGTTACATTTGAATCATACTTATGCATTGTTAAAAATCATGCTAATAAAATATAAAATTTGTTGGTCAAAGGCATGGTAATATATATTATTAATTTAAATAATTTGTATGATCAAAATGTTGACTTCCTAGTTGCTACGAACAATAAAACTAATAATAGTTGGTTATGGCATCGTAGGCTAGCTCATACAAGCATGGATTTACTATCTAAATTAATTAAGAAAGATTTAGTGTATGGTTTGCCAAAACTTATTTTTGAAAAAGATAAGATTTGCAATGCTTGTCAATTTAGAAAACAAACCCGAGTATCTTTTAAATCAAAGAATTTGATTTCAACCACTAGACCTTTGGAACTCTTGCATATGGATTTATTCGGTCCTACAAGAACAACTAGTCTAAGAGGAAAAAGATATGGTTTTGTCATTATTGATGATTTCTCTCATTTTACATGGGTTTTATTTTTAACTAGTAAAGACGAAGCATTTCCTGCATTTAAAAAATTGTTTAAAAGAATTACAAATGAAAAGGATTCTTCTATTTTATCTATTGGAAGTGATCACGGAAAAGAATTTGAAAACAAATCTTTTGAAGATTTTTGTAATGAAAATGGTATTAAACATAATTTTTCAGCACTAAGAACACCCCAACAAAATAAAGTAGTAGAAAGAAAGAATAGAACTTTAGAAGAAATGACTCGTACCATGTTGTGTGAGAGCAACCTCCCAAAGTATTTTTGGGCTGAAGCTATCAACACTATATGTTATATTTTAAATCATGCATTAATTAGACCTGTTTTGAAAAAGACTCCTTATAAACTTTGGAAAGAAAGAAAACCAAACATAAGTTATTTTCATGTTTTCGGATGCCGATGTTTTGTTTTAAATAATGGAAAATCAAACCTTGATAAATTTGATGCTAAGTCCGATGAAGGAATTTTTCTCGATTATTCTTTGCATAGTAGAGCTTTTAAAGTTTTCAACAAAAAGACTCTAGTAGTTGAAGAATCAATTCATGTTATCTTTGATGAATCTAATGATCTTCCATTAAGGAAGAGAAAAGGTATAAATGATGCAGATGAAATTGAAGATCAACTCAAGGACATCACCTTGAAGGATAAGGATGAATCAGATACACAAGAGATAAATGAAGAAGGGAACGCTGACCTACCAGAAGCTTCACAAGGTAATGATGAATTAAAAAGAGGATGGAGGTACGTTCTCAGTCACCCTAAAGATCAAATCATAGGTGATCCGTCACAAGGAGTTAGAACTAGATCATCATTTAGAGATACTTATAATAACCTAGCATTTGTATCTAAATTTGAACCTAAATGCTATGATGATGCCAAAAATGATGTTGATTGGATTAATGCCATGCATAAGGAACTTCACCAGTTTGAAAGAAATAATATATGGACACTTACTGAAAGACCTCACGATCATCAAATTATTGGATCTAAATGGGTTTTTAGAAACAAATTGGATGAACATGGTAATATAATTAGAAATAAAGCAAGACTAGTAGCTAAGGGTTATAATCAAGAAGAGGGAATTGATTTTGATGAGACTTATGCCCCAGTTGCTAGACTAGAAGCTATTAGATTACTTCTTGCTTATGCTTGCTTTATGAATTTTAAACTATATCAAATGGATGTTAAAAGTGCTTTCTTAAATGGATACATTGCTGAACAAGTTTTTGTGGAACAGACATCTGGTTTTGAAAATCACTTGTTTAAAAACCACGTATTTAAGTTAAACAAAGCTTTGTATGGTTTGAAAGAAGCACCCCGGGCTTGGTATGAAAGATTAAGTAAATTCTTGATCAGTAATGAATTCATTCGAGGGAACGTGGATACAACTTTATTTATTAAAAGATAAGATAAAGATATATTAATTATTCAAATCTATGTTGATGATATCATATTTGGTGCCACTAATGATTCTTTGTGCAAGGATTTTGCTAAGCTTATGCAGGGAGAGTTCGAGATGAGTATGATGGGAGAGCTAAACTATTTCCTCGGACTACATATCAAACAAAGCAAAGATGGGATCTTCATAAGCCAATCCAAATATACCAAAGAAATGATCGAAAAGTTTGGCATGGAGACATCAAAAGTATTGGTACCCCTATGAGCTCATCTTGTATACTTGAATCTTATAATACTGAAAAGTCTTTTGATTTGAAACTATATAGAGGCATGATAGGATCATTACTATATTTGACTGCTAGTAGACCAGATATCTTATTCAGTGTTTGCATGTGTGCTAGATATCAGCTAATTCTAAAGAATCACACTTGCTTGCTGTTAAAAGAATATTTAAACATTTGAATGGAACAGTGAACTTAGGTTTATGGTATGACAAACAATCTAGCATTGACTTAATAGGTTACACCAATTCAGATTTTGCTGGATGTAAATTAGATAAAAAATTAACTAGCGGAACTTGCCAGTTTCTAAGTGTTAACTTAATTTCATGGTTTAACAAAAAGCAAATTTCAGTAGCATTGTCTACGGTTGAGGCCGAATACATTGCAGCTAGAAGTTGCTGTGCTTAAATCCTATGGATTAAGCAACAGCTAGAAGATTTTGGTATTAAACAAAAAATCATACCAATAAAATGTGATAATACAAATGCAATCAGCTTAACTAAAAATCCTATTCAACATTCCAGAACCAAACATATTGAAATTAGACATCATTTTATTAGAGATCATGTAAATAATAGAAATATTGTAATTTAATTTTTAAGCATTGAAAATTAACTTGCATATATTTTTTACCAAACCTCTTGATGAATCAAAATTTTATGAAATTAGAAGAGAACTTGGTATGCTTGATCCAACTATTTAGTGAATTATTTTCATGTTTTTTGAAATCATATTTGAAAATCATGCTCATCATATGTTGCAAAACATCTCTCATCACTTTTAATCAAATCTATTAATGAAATATATTTTCAAATGAATTTATTGTACCTTCTCTTGAGTGTGTCAGTTAGCTGAAAGTTAACTGCTCCTTAAATTCCCTCCTTGACGCATGAAAACTATTTACAATCAATCCTTACCAACCAGCATTCACTCTCTATTTATTATCTTTAAGGTAGTTAACCAACCAGGCAACCCACCAGTCACCTGGCCAGTCAACCACCTAGAAATCCTCCTTATATAAACTTTTCAACCGGCTCTACTCCTCATTCAACCGGCTTCTTCTCCTCTCAAATCGTCTCATTCCTCTTTCATTCCATCTGACTTCACTCCATCTACCTTCCAAGATCTTTCCTTCTTTCACTTTACTTCAAAAAGATCATTGATGGCTTCTAAGAAGAAAGCAATCTCAAGGGATGATGATTGTTTTGATCTTCGTAGGAAGTCTTCCTCATCTTCTTCTCATATCAACACCCTTATCGCTGCCAAATCATTAGCTCATGGCAGGTTAGTGGATTTTAATTTCCTAGATCAAGAAGGCTTTAAAATAGGAAAACTCTTTGCTAATCAAGGTTGGACAAAACTATTATCTACCAAAAGGCCAATTTATCCAGAGTTAATTAGGGAATTCTATGAAAATATTACCTTTGGTAGTGGAACCATATCGTCCTATGTGAAAAAGACTAGGATAGATCTTGATTGCAAAACACTAGGTTCTATTTTAAATATTCCTTATGATGGTATTTTGGAAATTCTTCCTAATGAAAGAGGTTACAAACTTGGTATGATTCTTAATATAGACAATAGTGAGGCAAATAGTATAGAAACCCTTGATTCTAATATGTTGTCAGTTGAAAATAGACTGTTTCACAGCATCATTGCCAAGATTCTTGCCCCATGTGCTAGTTCTTTTAATATTGTAACCGATCGTGACATATGTATAATGTATGACATTCTTATAGAAGACCATGTAGATCTTCCTAATCTTATAATGACTATAATGAAAGAATCCTTATGTAGGTCTAAGGCTGCTTTGCCTTATGGGATGTTTCTCACGTACGTTTTTGAGTTTTTCAACATAAAACTTAAAGGAGAAACTGCTGTAGTATTGCGTCACACTGACGTATTCAATGCTCATTCCCTACACCGAATGGACTATGCTAAAAGGAATGGTGTCTGGCTTAAAATTAGATCTAGAACTAGTCAATCAAATAGTTTCCCACCACCTAACCAGCCTCAACCTGCTTGTTCTCCTCAAAGTTTCTTTAATTTTGACTTTTATCAACCTAATCTGTACCTTGCCGCCATGAATGATCAAAATTCATTCTTAACTGAACCACCTGATGTAAGTGCTCCTGGACCTTCTCATCGCTATGACAACTCTGCTCCTGCTCCTCCTACTGTACAAATCTGTGAAGAACAGATTCAACAAATTATTCATGAATTGTCCCTTGCTCAATCCTGTCGAAGTTCTAGAGACAGTGCTTCTTCTGTCAATGATCAGACCTTGGTACCCCACATCTCATCTGTTTTCGAGATAATTTCTCAATTTAAAATCACTATAAATCAACTTGTTCATGATGTCAATATTCTGAATGAGCGAGTTTTTCACCATAATGAGATTGTCTTGGATCAGATCCTGAAAGAAATCAATTTCTTAAAAGACAAGATTGAAAATTTTGAGACCAAAGCTGAATGGGTGGGATTTTAAATGAGGACTAATAAGATCCAGACTCGAGATGCAACAAATGTTATCAATCACTAGACCACATCTCTCTCTCGGCTAAGCAGACTTGTGGAAACCTATATTGCTCTATCTGCCTCATCAGCTCTAGATGCTTCATTCTCACATCCTTACCTCTGGTCTCCTCCAACTCAACGTTCAAATGACAAGCTCGGACCCTCCAGAAAACCAGATGAATCTTCAGTGCAAATTTCTTCAGATGATGAGAAATGACTATCTTGTAACCCTTGATGAATGTTTAAAAATTTGCTTTGTGATGAATTGTTAAGACTTTGTATAGAATGACTTAAAACTATGTTCTGTCATATTTGTAATAACTTTGCTTGAAATGTTCTATATGATTGTTATGAGTATGTATGAATGTTCATTTTATCTTGATGTATTATGCTTTAATTTATTGCAAGTTTCTTCAATCATCTTTTTGATCAATGACAAAAAGGGGGAGAAGAATATTGCATACATTGAAGTAATGGAGAAAAGAAATGATCCATATATTCAGGGGGAGTTTATTTATTGAAAGGAAAGTTTGAGAATATAATGCATTCCTGCTTACATTCCTACATTTCTTCTTTGCATGCTTAAGGGTTTTGTCATCATCAAAAAGGGGGAGATTGTTGACCCCAGATTGATTTTGATGCTTACAAAACTATTAAGCATAGACTAATTCTGTTTATTAAGCTTGATGCAGGGAAGTACAGATGTTTTACAATTGAGTATCTTCAAGCAAAAATCTTATGAGAGTATATTTCATTTTTATTTATTACTTGAAAGCTATCTAATTGACCATTTGTAGCTTTGGCCATTTGAACTTCTTTGGGAGTTAGCTACTTAGCTAGCTTACCCTTCTGTCTAGCTAGCTGACATATCTGTTAGCTAACTGACATGCTATCTCTATGGCCTGGCTGAATGGGTCTCCATTTTAGTTAGCTGGATAGCTAGAAAGTCCCTTCCTTGGCTAGTTGGTGTTCCATTTTAGCTAGCTATGTTTCCTATTATCCCTGCTAGCCAAGCCATGCTTATTTTAAGTTAGCTGGTGAGCTAGCTTGACCTCCTTCTGAGCTAGCTAGATTTTCTCTTTAGTTAACTACTTTTGCCTTATTTACTGTGCTGGCTGAATGCTATAGGAATCAGTTAGCGGACTAGCTAACTCGTCCTTCGTCTTAGCTATCTAGCTTTATTTTTTAGTTAACTATCTTTCCCTGATACATTGCTTGGCTGAACGTCTCTTTTATTTAGCTAACTGGTGAGCTAGATGATGCTTCTCTTAGCTAGCTAGCATACTCTGTTAGTTAACTGCTTTACCTTGGGAGCTAACTGCTTTTCATTGTTAGTTAACTACTTTTCATAGGTTCCTCCATAGCCGAGCGTTTGCAAATCTTAGTTAGCTGGAGAGCTAACTACCACTTTTCAAGCCGTGTCGATTCATTCTTTAGTTAGCTGAAGAGCTAACTACCTTTTGGCTTAGTTAGCTGGAGGGCTAACTAATCTTCTCTTGGGCGAGTGGATGCCTTTTTCTCAGTTGGCTAGATAGCTAACTGCCTTGGACGGACGTCTTCCTCTTTCCATGATCATTTGAGCTTAGTTACCTGGAGAGCTAACTACTTCTTGCTCAGTTAGCTAAAGAGCTAACTCTTCTTCTTCTTATGGCCGTTTCCATCTCCAAGCCGAGAGCATATTTTTTCTAGTTAGCTGGAGAGCTAACTATCTTGTTATGGCTTCTATATTCATGATCGTTGGATGCTTGCTAAGTTAGCTAAAGAGCTAACTATTTTTTGCTTAGTTAGCTAAAGAGTTAACTAATGATTCTTGAAATGGACTCCTGGCCGTTTGCTTTTATGTTTAGTTAGCTAGAGAGCTAACTAGCTTTTGCCTTAGTCAGCTAAGCAGCTAACTACTCTTCACTGGGATGATCTTCAGGCCATGTAATCTTTGTGGATAGCTAGCTGGAGAGCTAACTACTATCCTTTGATACTGATGCCTTTGCCGTGAGATTTCAAAACTAGCTAGCTTGTTAGCTAGCTTGTGGCTTTTACTCTTCATCTTGCTCGAGCTTCTTCAAGACGCCAGCTACCCAGAATTAACTCCAGTCAGCTACCTCTCTGATATTTGGGCGTGCTCTCTCTCTCTCTCTTCTTAATTGATTTCTATTTTTAGCTATACTAACTTTTGATCTCTTGAATTATGGCAGAGATCTTCCTTCCTCAAATAGATTCAGTGCATTCAATGCTTAAGGGAAATAATCTCAACGATTATCTTTTCTTCCCGTTTTACTTTCATTTGTTTCAAATGTGTCTAACGAATATTTTTGTTGTTGGATCGCTTTAAATAGCTAGGATTAGAAGAACAAAATGACGAATCTGAAAGAGAAAAACAAGAGAAAGAAATCCAAGAAAAAGAGCTTTTATTGCATATTCTTCGGAGTATTGAAGAGCAAGTTTGGTGTGCATTGAAGTTGAAGATTATTCATTGCTCAAAGGTCGTGCAGATCCATTAAAGACTTCAAGCATTCAAAGCTTCAGCTACCTTGGAGCTTCTTCATTTATTGCTGAATATTTACTACAAAATTTGTAAAGTATATCTTGAATATTTGCTCATTGTAGGAGCTACTTGTTCTTATTTATTCTGAACCTTTGTATAAGGGTTAGAGTTAACCCTTGGTTCTTGTTGGCTTCCTTGTGCCGTAAAACAAGAGGACTAGCTGGGTAAGGCTAGGGGTTGGCTTCCTTGTACCGTGAAACAAGAGGACTAGCTGGGTAAGGCTAGGGGTTTGGCTGCCTTGTGCCATATAAACAAGAGGGCTAGCCGGGGAAGGCTAGAGGTTGTAATCGTTGTGATACGATTGGAGTGAAATTTCCAAAGGTTTTTGGGGAGTGGACGTAGGTGCTAAGTTTGGCACTGAACCACTATAAACTCTCTTGTGTTTGTGGTTGCTTGATTGTCTGTGTTATTATTCTGTTTACTTCACTACACCGCTGCTAAGTAAATTCAAATTAGGGTTAAAGCACATAAATGCGATAGTAATTAATTTTTAATAACCCAATTCACCCCCCTCTTGGGTTGCTACATCTGGGCAACAACCACTGCCACGTCACCAAGGATAATTAAATTCAAAGGAGCTGCCCACTTTTCTCTCCTCTTTTTAAGCTTAGTTATAAGTTGTTTCAACCTTCCACCCTTATAGCTAGCTTAAGTTGCAACTTCCCATAAAATGCTCCATGTAATTTGAATTTAGGTTGCAACTTCCCATGAAAAGCTTCATATAATTTGAATTTTCAAAAGTCCCTTGGAGGCTTATAAATACTACTCCAAGCTTTCTTGTAAAGATAATTGATGATAAATGAAAGTTGAGTTTATGTTCTTCCATTTGTGTTAGCAAATGTCCTCCGAGAGGGAGTGGGTGAGAGGCCCTTAGCTATAATTTACTTTCTTCCATTTGTGTTGGCAAATGTCCTCCAAGAGGGAGTGGGTGAGAGGCCCTTAGCTACTTCAAGAAAGTCATTTCCATGCCAAGATCCATTAGCCATTCTACCATCCCATCCCATCTTCCAAGGTGCAAGAAGACTCCACAAAGAAGGCCGACCAAGCTACCTCAAATCCGCCAAGCTTCATCTTAACTTCAACCTGCCCTTCCTCTTCCTTTATTTCATACTCCACCAAATTTTTATGTTCTTAACTCTACTTTGATTTGTGTAGGATCCTCGGGAATTCCAGGTTCTAAAGAAGAAGATCTTCCGTGACGCGAAACAGATACAAGAAGTCCTGCAACTAAAGGAATCTCCTTGTCATCCAAGAACTTTATCCTTGAGTGTAAACCTTCTAATCTCTGATATATTAATGGCCGGGTACCCCACTTTCAATATTTTTTGATCTAAAATATTAGAGTAACTAAGCCCTAGCCTGTGTGGTTTCTTAACCACAAAGATCATTTCTCTTTACTATTTTGAAGGATCCTCCTCCAAGTCTAGTTTAAGATGCAAATCCCTTCATGAAAATTTGTGCTCTTTTACATGAAATATGAAAATGTAGCCTAGCTTCACTTCATTTTTCATTTAGTTATTACTATCTCTTCATAGATTGCATCATTCCACTTCATCCCCCATCAGCAAGTTATCCTCAAGGGAGGAGTTATGGAGGTCATATGCGAAGCGCAAAAGGGGGATAGAGGTCATATGGAAAGCGCACACTGGTGTTTTCTGTTTGGCCTCATCTGCTCATCGTGGGGCTAGAAGACCACTGAAAATGTAATTTTTGATGGGCCATGATTTCTACAGGCTTTTCGTCAACTATGGTAACCTTCATCGCTAAGCCTCTTCTTCCTGAGGCTTTTCATCTTTCATGGTGGCGTTTAGTCATGTCCCTGCATCCTAAGGGACTTCACACTTCTGGAGAGCCGAAAGTAAGTTCCTTCAAGTTGCTTCTTTTCTCTACATGACTTCTTGGAGATTCAGGGATCGCAACAGAGTTATCTTTTTCGACTTTTTTGAGTCATGGGCGGAAGCTATATTGAAGCAGTGTTATTTGTTTGAGCATTTTCTTTTGTTTTTTGTGTATTTTCTGTACTATAATTCAGTTATAATGCCTCGAAAGGCTGTAAAGAATTTTTTGTAATGAAATAAAAGAACTTTTTTTCTTCGCACATGTAGCTATTTTTGTCGTTTTGCTTCTATTTTATAAAGAGCAAGTTTTTCCCATTATATCAATTTTGCATTTTTTCCGATGCATAAATCTCTCGTATAAGTTGGATCGAAGGATGTGGGGTGAAGACTCGATCTTTCCGAGACATGCAAACAGCCATTAGGGCATCCTTTTGCTAATAAAAATGGCCGTATTCGACATTTACAAGTCAGGGACGTTTTAGAGATTTAACTCTTTGCCAAATAGTTTGGCTTAAACCTATCGATGCGCATTAGAACACATTGGTTCTTTAAGGGTATAGCGTATGATTTATCTTAGGCTGGG
Source organism: Calamus simplicifolius (assembly GCA_900491605.1). NCBI lineage: Eukaryota > Viridiplantae > Streptophyta > Magnoliopsida > Arecales > Arecaceae > Calamus > Calamus simplicifolius. Next base: position 1,920,286 of record UESW01003839.1, on the reverse strand, counting down.
GCAAGGACTGGGTGGCCTTGCTAACTTTTGATGGGAGTTCGGTCATGTTGAGTATCTCCAAAAGTTCTTACTTAGTTCGTCGGCATAGCTTGGTCATGTTGAGGCCTGGAAAAGTCACTTGGTCTTGCCAAGGCTTGAAAAAAGATTATATTTTACTTGGTGCTGCCAAGGTACAAAGAAATCGCTTGATCCTGCCGAGGTTCGGAGAAAGATCACTTGGTGCTGCCGAGGCTTGAAGAAAAATTATATTTTACTTGGTGCTACCAAGGTACAGAAAAATCGCTCGGCCCTACCGAGGTTCGAAGAAAAATCACTCGGTGCTGACGAGGCTTAAAGAAAAATCATATTTTACTTGGTGCTGCCAAGGTACGAAAAAATCGCTTAGCCCTTGGACCTGCCGAGGGTGCTCGGACATACCGAGTCTTTGCTGAAGCTCGGCCCTCGGACATACCGAAAGTGCTCGGACATACCGAGTCTTTGTTGATATTTAGCTCAGCCCTCGGACATACCAAGAGTGCTAGGACATTCTGAGTCTTTGTTGATATTTAGCTTGGCCCTCGGACATACCGAGAGTGCTCGGACGTACCGAGTCTTTGTTGATATTTAGCTCAGCCCTCGGACATACCGAGAGTGCTCGGACATACCGAGTCTTTGTTGATATTTAGCTCAGCCCTTGGACATGCCGAGAGTGCTCAGACATACCGAGTCTTTATTGATATTTAGCTCGGCCCTCAGACATACCAAGAGTGCTCGAACATACCGAGTCTTTGTTGATATTTAGCTTGGCCCTCGGACATACCGAGAGTGCTCGAACATACCAAGTCTTTGTTAGGGGACCCATACGCCATAGTCGAATGAAACCTATCTCTTATCAAAGACTTTGGGAGAGATTGTTTGGAGCATAAACAACATGAAATCTCATTATTGTAAATAGGGTGAGTTTGGTGAGAGCGTACTTTATTGATGATATTTCTGGAGATTGTCCGAATTTCAGGTTTGAGAAATAGATTTTTCATCTAGATCCTGGAGCTTGTAAGTGCCATGCCTGATGACCTCTGCAACTTGATAGAGGCCTTCCCAATTTGGAGATAGCTTCCCTTACTCTAATGGTTTGGAGACGGATGCCTTGCGAAGCACAAGATTGCCAAGAAGGAAGAACTTTCCTTTGACTCGGAAGGAATGATAGCAAGCTACTCTTTGTTGATAGGCTGCAATTTGAATTCGAGCCTTCTCTCTAACTTCTTCTATCAAGTCGAGGTTGGTTGAGAGGTTCTCGTCATTCGACTCCTTCAAATAATTCTCCACCCATAGTGATGGTAGCCCTATCTCTACAGGAATGACGGCTTTCGTACCGAAGGCCATTTTGAAAGGAGTCTCGCCTATAGGGGTCCTCTGGATGGTCCGGTAGGCCCATAAGATATGATGAAGCTCCTTCATCCATCTGCCTCGAGCCCTGTTGAGCCGAGCTTTAATTCCCTGTAGCAAGGTTCGGTTGATCACTTCGGCTTCTTCATTGGCTTGAGGATGGCCAACCGAACTGAGATGGTGGCAGATGCCGTGATCCTCGCAGAACTCTCAAAATTTGGGATTATTGAATTGCCTTCCATTGTCGATGATGATGATGTGTGGAAGGCCGAATTAACAAATGATGGATCTTCATACGAAATCTCTAGCCCGAGCCTCAGTTATCTGGGCGACTGCCTCGGCCTCGACCCACTTGATGAAATAGTCTATTGCTACGAACAGAAACTTCCTCTATCCCATGGCAAGAGAAAAAGAGCCAAGGATGTCCATTCCCCACTTGAAAAAAGGCCAAGCAGATGTTATGGACATTAAGTGAGCAAAGGAGTCTCTGTATGTTTAAATGTGCTGGCATGAGTCATAGGCTCGGACGAGATTCTCAACATCTCTCTGCATAGTTGGCCAGTAGTACCCCTGGAGCAACACTTTGTGGCATAAGGCTCGGCCGCCAAGATGGTTGCCACGGATGCCCTCATGGACTTCCTGAAGAGCATAATCGGCCTTCGACGGACGAAGGCATTTGAGCAATGGCATAGAGAAGGATCTCTTATACAGCTGGTCATCAAGTAGGACATAATGTGATGCTTGCATCTTCAATTTTCTTGCGAGAATGAGTCCAGCTCCGCTCCCTTGAGAGTTCGCCACTCCATCCACATGCAAGATCCAGTCCTCCGTCTCCCAGATGAGGGAGAGCCCATAGGCTCCTCTGGTCGCGCCTCCTCCATGTCCTTCTCGGTCCAGGAGCACTCGACTAGGAAATCCGCCAACACTTGGGACTTCATGGCCGGCCTTGGCCGGATGGACAGGTCGAACTCGCTTAGCCTGATGGCCCATTTAGCCAGCCGGTCGGAGGTGTCGGGGCAAGACAAGATAGCTCGTAGGGGCTGGTCCGTGAGCACCACGATGGGATGGGCTTGAAAGTAGGGCCAAAGGCGCTGAGTGAAGACCGCCAAGGCAAAGATAATCTTCTCAGTTTTTGAATACCTGGTCTCAGCATCATGGAGCACCTTGCTGGTATAATAGATTGGCCTCTGGACTCCGTCGGTATCCACGCACACAAGCACGGAGCTAACAGCCTCGGGGGAAGCGGCCAGATATAAAAAGAGCTCCTCTCCATTTTCAGGCTTGGACAGTAGCGGAGGAGTGGAGAAAAACTGCTTCAATTCTTCAAAGGAGCACTGACACTCTCTTGTCCACTCGAAGCCGTTAATCTTGCGCAGCACCTTGAAGAAGGGCAGGCACCTCTCCGCCGACCTTGACATGAAGCGACTCAAGGCCGCCACCCTCCCCGTCAGGCGTTGCACCTCCTTCTTGTTGGCCGAAGGCCGCATCTCCAGGATAGCTCTAATCTTATCGGGGTTGGCTTCGATCCCGTGCTGGGTCACCATGAAACCTAGGAACTTGCCAGCTGCTACTCCAAAGGCGCATTTGTGGGGGTTGAGCTTCATCCGGTACCGATGCCGGTTGTTGAAAGTCTCCTCGAGGTCTGCTACATGGTCTTCTGCATTGGTGCTCTTGGTCAGCATGTCATCCACATATACCTCCATGTTGCGCCCCAGCTGCTCCTCAAAAACCTTGTTCATCAATCTTTGATAAGTAGCCCCGGCGTTTTTCAGTCCAAAGGGCATCACCCTATAACAGTAGATCCCATTCTCCGTGACAAAGGAGGTTGCTTCTTCATCTGCCGGGCTCATCCTGATTTGATTATACCCCAAAAACGCATCCATGAAACTGAGCGTCCCGTGCCCGGAAGTAGCGTCTACCAGCTGGTCGATTCGAGGCAGCGGAAAGCTGTCCTTGGGACACGCCTTATTGAGGTCGATGAAATCCACGCACATTCTCCAGCTCCCACTGGCCTTGCGAACCATCACGACGTTCGCCAACCAGTCGGGGTAGCGCACCTCGCGGATGTGGCCAGCCGCCAGCAGCTCCCGCACCTCCTCGTCAACAACCTTCTGCCGGTCCGGGCAAAACTCCTTTTCCTCTGTCTGACAGCCGGCACTCTGGTCGAATATTGAGCTGATGTGTAATCACCTCCTCCGGGATCCCGGGCATGTCGGACGCAGACCATGCGAAGACGTCGGCGTTAGCCCGCAGAAAGGTAAGGAGCCGGTCACGAGCCTCGTCCGGAAGTAAGGCTCCAACTTGAACTGTCTGCACGGGGTCCTCCTCGAGGGGGAAAGTGAGCAGCCGCTCGGCCGGTTCCCCCCTCCTCTCCAAGTCTCGCGGGTCAAGGGCTTCAGGCACCGGTGCGGATGGTGGTGCAGGTGCCGCCTCCTGGGGACTAGGGGCCAAGTGGTAGCAAAGCGCCGGCAGGCCCTGCTCTCCTCGCATCTCGCCGACCCCTCTGCTGGTTGGGAATCTCACCAGGAGCCGCTTGGTGGATATGACGGCATCCAAGAGGTTGAGCCCGGGTCTCCCAAGAATCGCGTTGTACGCCAGGGGCACACGGACCACCAGAAATTTTATAAGAACAGTGCTTTGGCATGGAGTCGTTCCGGCCGTTTACGGGAAGAGTAATTTTCCCTTCGACCCTCACGGAATCTCCTGTGAATCCCATCAAAGGCGTGGCGACAGGCTGAAGTAGGTCGTGCGACAGATTCATACGAACAAAGGCATCGTAGTTTAAAATATCCACGGAGCTTCCACTGTCGACTAGGATTCTTTTTACAGGGTGTTTAGCAATCATCATGGATACGACGATGCTATCATCATTTTTATTTACAACCCCCTCCAAGTCCTTTTCGAAAAAAGGAATTACAGCCTCCACTCCTCCCTCTCCCCTTGGTCTCTTCAACGGGCCTCCTGCCCCCAGGAAATCATCGCCACTGTCTTCTCCGTCGGGGCGTTATCAATCACTGGCGGCGCAGGAGCTGATGGGCCAGGAGCTCCCGGGTTGTTTCTTTGGACAAACTTCCCCAGATGACCTCTTTGGATGAGGTCTTCAATAGCTTTCTTTAGCTGCCGGCAGTCGTCGGTGTTGTGGCCATGGTCCCGGTGGTAGCGGCAGTAGAGATTTTTGTTCCGGGGAATCTTCGGGTTGATGGGAGGAGGGCATTGCAGATAGGGCTCCCCTTCGATCTCGAGCAGGATCTGGGATATTGGGGCAAGCAGTGGGGTGTAAGGCCCGTCTCTCGGTGCAGGAGGTCGAGGACGGTTGTCTGGTCGGCGAGGAGACTCGGGCCTCCTGGGGTGGGCTTCTGCAGGTTCTGGCTGGGTTAGCTTCCTGGGTATGCTCCCGCCAGCTTCACGCCGGGAAAAGTCAGCTTCGTCTGCCCGGATGTACTTCTGGGCACGGATCAGAAGTTCGGAGTAGGAGCCCGACGGCTTTTTGTCTAGGGAATATGCGAAGCGAGAAGGGCGGAGCCCCCGCTTCAGGGCCAGGGTAGCCACCGAGTCCTCCAGGTTGTAGACCTCCAGGGCGGCTTCTTTAAACCAGGCAACATAGTCCCGCAGAGGCTCGCCATTCTTCTGCTGGACGGCAAACAGGCTGTCCGCCACCCTCGGGATCTTCCGGCAGGCGTCAAAGTGGGCCAGAAAAGCCCTCTCCAACTGGCGGAAGGAGTCGATGCTTCGCGGCGGCAAACGAGAATACCAAGCCCGGGCAGCCTTTTTCAGAGTAGCCGGGAAGGCAACACACATAAGGGAGTCAATGGCCCCCTAAACTTGCATGAGTACCTTGTAGCTCTCCAAATGGTCCAGGGGGTCTGTAGTCCCATCGTATGGGTCCAGTTGAGGAAGGCGGAACCTGGTGGAGATGGGCTCCTCCATGATGCGGCGGGACAGGGGAGGCCGACTGTCGTAATCAGTCTCTGGCAGGTGGGTGATCCGACGGCTAAGCTCTTCCAGCTTCTGGTTGCACTCCTCGAGTCGACGCTCAGCTCGACGAGGCATCCGGCCATCAAAGGAGCCCTCCCCTGAAGATTCAGAAGAAGAACGGGGGCAGCAATGCCGGCGCGGGCGCTCCGCCTCCTTTCGTGCCGTCGCTTAGGAGAAACGCTGGCGTAGCGAGAAGGAGACCGGGGCCTCTTGGATGCTTCGCGGTGATGCGGCTTGGCCGGGGATCGGCGGTGATGGTCTGCAGGAACTGGCGATCTCCGGCAGGAGAAATGCTGGCTAGGCTGCATCACCCCAGGGACAGACGGGTTCGGCTCTGGTTGCCGCAAGGCTGCTTGCTGGTGCTGCATGCCCTGGACCATTGCCGCCAACGACTGGACCTGCGTGGCCAGGGCAGCGAATCGATCCTCCTGAAGTTGCCATGGAGCAGACGCAGGAACGTCATTCGGCGGAGCAGAAGGCCCTGCCCCCCAGAGATGCAGAGGCTCCGGAAGACTGGATGCGGAGCCGGGGGGGCCTCCCGGGTGGACCAGCCCCGCAGCGCTGCCCCCCAGCGCGACCGGCTGAAACTCCTTTTGTTCGAGTCGTCACATGGCTTCGGGGTCCTGAAGTCAGGAGAAAGAAGAAAGCTGCTGGTTTGACGTCTTTCTTGCGCTCCCCCCTTCCTGGCGCGCCAATCTGATGATGCTAAGTCACCTTCCTCGAACGTCGGGGAAGACGGACGTCTCTCTCCTTGAAGTCCTGCAAGAAAAGTCCCGGGGACCGTGGCGCCGGTGGGGACCCTCCGACGATCAAGTCAGTTACTTGGGTTCAGACAAAGAACCGCTCCAGCGAAGAGGAGCTGAGGCGGTTAGGGTTTTTGCTGGGAGGAAGAAAGCTCAGAAAAACCAGAGTTCAGATGCCACTTACAGCGCTTGCCCATGCTTTTATATTTATCCTAATACCTTATCTTACAATCTGAGGAGATTGCCTTCGTACCACAGCTACACGTGCCGGAGACATCCTCGTACCATCTGTTGATGTGATATCACGCGTGTCCAGCGGCCGCGAAGGCATGCAGTGCGCGCCGCCGGTTGACGAGACTGAGCACAGTTGCAAGTGGCAGCGAACCGTACGCCGTAGCAAGGCATGGCCGTGTACAGGGACATGCAATGCCCATACGCCGTTATGAGGTATGGCCCTCCGTAACGGGGTGCAATCACGAATGTACTGAGAATCACGTGGCTGGGGCTGTCGTCTTCCTTGGCGGCTGAGTCGCATGCCTATTGCTGATGACCTCCCCACCGAGACCGGAGAGGGTCCCAGGGGAGTGCAAGTGCTGGAGCACCCTGAGAAATGATGGCTCCACCCCCGACCCCGAGGGGGTCCCGGGGGTGGGGAGATGGCAGTGCACCCCGAGACCGGTGGGGGCCTCGGGGTTGAGAAATGATGGCCCCACCCCCCGACCCCGAGGGGGTCCCGGGGGTGGGGACATGACAGTGCACCCCGAGACCGGTGGGAGCCTCGGGGTTGAGAAATGATGGCCCCACCCCCGACCCCGAGGGGGTCCCGGGGGTGGGGACATGACGGTGCACCCCAAGACCGTGGGAGCCTCGGGGTTGAGAAATGATGGCCCCACCCCCGACCCCGAGGGGGTCCGAGGGTGGAGAAATGACGGTGTACCCCGAGACCGGTGGGGGCCTCGGGGTTGAGAAATGATGGCCCCACCCCCCGACCCCGAGGGGGTCTCGGGGTGGGGAAATGACGGTGTACCCGAGACCGGTGGGGGCCTCGGGGTTGAGAAATGATGGCCCCACCCCCCGACCCCGAGGGGGTCCCAGGGGTGGAAAAATGACGGTGCGCCCCGAGACCGATGGAGGCCTTGGGGTTGAGAAATGATGGCCCCGCCCCCCGACCCGAGGGGGTCCCGGGGGTGGGGAAATGACGGTGCGCCCCGAGACCGGTGGAGGCCTCGGGGTTGAGAAATGATGGCCCCCCCCCCGACCCCGAGGGGATCCCGGGTGGGGAAATGACGGTGTACCCCGAGACCGGTGGGGGCCTCGGGGTTGAGAAATGATGGCCCCACCCCCCCGACCCCAAGGGGGTCCCGGGGGTGGGGAAATGACGGTGTACCCGAGATCGGTGGGGGCCTCGGGGTTGAGAAATGATGGCCCCACCCCCCGATCTCGAGGGGGTCCCGGGGGTGGGGAAATGATGGTGTACCCCGAGACCGGTGTGGGCCTCGGGGTTGAGAAATGATGGCCCTACCCCCCGACCCCGAGGGGGTCCCGGGGGTGGGGAAATGACAGTGGCTGCCGTTACCTTTTCTGACGATACTGGGATCAGTCATATCAGATACCACCATAAAAGAGAGGAGGAAAAAAACTTAGCACACATGGCATCTCTTTAAAACACTGCCGAATTGTTCCATCCTTCCTTTGCCAAAAGTTTTTTCAGTTTTGGCACAACAATTGTTCCAATTTTAGGCAGAGTTGCACTAGAAATCGATAATAGAATTATCTATTTCCAACTTAGGGATCCAAGACTCGGGAACCTTTCATCTCCATTCAGAATAATGCTATTAACCAAATTGGGTACTCATAGTTGGAAGAAGTTCGATTCCAACCGTAAGACCTACCAGTCAATTCCCAAAACTTGAACGCCGAAAATCTCCGTACAAATTCTATCAATGTTGAATAATATTTCAAAGAAGATTAAAAAAAAGGTAATCTCAAGAACGATACAGCATTTACGTCAAACCCTAATAAGATTAAACAATATCATCTCAAGAAAGATTCAGCATTACATCAAAGCCTAATATTGAGTCACATCTGTAGGACAGAGTAATCCCTTGTACCTTGATTTCAAATAATGGTGATTTGGATCAAAATTGGTTCTTGCCAAGAATATTAATTATTAGGTGGGTAGTTGGAAAATGATTTGCTACATTTTATTATACCAATAAAATTAAAAGTCTGGAAGGGATGATCTGGTCCGAAAATAGTGGCAAATTAATTATCCAGAAAATATTGAGTTATACAATTGATATTGTAACAAACATAGAAATAAATGAAAGAATAATCAATCGTTTTAATATAAATACACTAACATGATCAATGAGAGTAATAGCCCAAATCCCTTACCATGAAGTTGGTATGGAACATGTGCAATATTGAGAATTCCGCAATTTTAATTCAAAGTCAGTCAGAAGGGATGTCTACCGGTTCCGAAGGCACCAATTAGGATGTCAAATTATATATATATATATGTGTGTGTGTGTGTGTGTGTAGGGTTACAAAGTTGGTAAAAAATGGTATCAATTGGATTAACATGGAAAGGCCAATAAATCAAAAATCCACTTCATAGATTATGATCTACATATTTTAAAACATGAAAAGATTTAAATTCCCTATATAGTGGTGATAGTACCATGATTTTAAAACCATCTAACTTGATACTTGATGATTAGATTAGACCATCTGGTTTATTTTAGCTCTTGAACTTAAATAGTCCATCACTGATCTTCAATCATTAACTCCATTTTAAAATAAGTAAACATAAAAAATATAGTTCAATATGATGTTGGAACAAAGTACTTAACTTTGATGCAACATGAGAGCCCATTGATAATCATTAATGTTTCTGCTAAAAAGATGCAACCAAACCGATTTTGAGAAAGAAAACAATAGTAGGCATTCAAAAAGATTATAAGTACAAGTTTGAAGTAGTACTAATAGTCAGTGGGAATGGGACATGCTGTCAACTATTTATAAGCCTCAGGTAGATGGAAACTGGACACGGCCATCTTATCTCGAATCATTCTACCTGTCCTGGGCATAACATGCCAGTGGAGAACAAGTTCAACTTTCTGACCACGAAGGTTGCTTCCCTGGACAAAAGAAATGTAAATCATTAGGTTCATGGTAGACCATCGATCTTTCGATTTGGAGTATCATAGTATAAGAAATCTGACCATTGCATTTTGATGTCTTTCTTTTAAATCAAGAGAGACCTCTCCTTTTTAAAATGTCAATCAGAATACTCTCAGTTTGAAATATCCTCTCGTGTTTATATTTTGCAATATGAGTACTGAAGGAGTGGATTCTAAGAAAACTTGCCTGATCAATTAGGGGATATTTGTTGGCGACCTGTGCTTGGAACTTTGCATGGTCCTTATCAGGGACTATATGATCCCATAGCGAAATCTGAACAAAGGACAAAAGAAAAATCAACATGAAATGCTCTTCAGTGAGCACCTCCGTACAAATCACAGTGCAGACAATAGCAAAAAATGATGATAGATAAAGTGTTTTAATTATGCAAAGGGAGTAGCAACATTCCCATGATAACATCTCAAACTTGTAATCTTATAAAGTGAAGGAAAACTGAATAATAAACACATCTGCGGCTTGCACATCCTAACACCCTATAAAAGTGGATATATTTCCCAACTTTTCAATTCTCATGATAACAGTAATTACGGTTCAATCATGCTAAACTTGCTGGACTCTAAAAAGGACTCTGAGGAGTCACACCGGTTGAACTAACTGTTAGCACATATGTCAGCATTAACTCTCATAAAGAATATTGACTACTGGTTCATGGTTCATGATTTACAAAGAGCAAGGACATTGAACAATATTAGAAACAAACACAAATGCAGACCCCTGCCCTGCTTTGGTAGCTCAGATTCAATTAAAATGATAATATTCTGGTACAAGCATACCTTAAAACATTGAATATTATTATTTTTGGATTTTTGGCAAGGTTAATCATGACCAAAATAGTTGTTATTAATAAGTATAGAACGCATAGAAATAATAAGTGGCCAAATCAATGAAATGTGACAAGCTGACAATAAAGTCACCCAGTGACTCCATGGATTTTAGTGATTTTAAAATTCCAATCACAACTCTAAAAGCCCTTTTACCATACTAACTGCAAATGAAGGGGAGGTAGCAGTCCAATATTATTAACACGGTGATTGTAGTAAACCAATATGCATAAGTAGAGTCCAAAACCTGCTAATAAAGAAGGGATATTTACAAGATAATGATCTTCATGTATTATTCATGTACCGTTATCAATATCTGGAATTGCCATGCACACCTTTAAGTACATTGCATCACAACTTTTCTACAACATATTATAGGCTGACAAGCAAACCATAAAAGTGAGCTCAACAACAATACTAATGCAGTCAGCAATTGCTACAAGAGCAGCAACAACAGCCTACCTGATTCAGGGTATTTTTTGAAGTTTCATACTCGGCAGCCAAAAAGATGAAAACCTACATATAAATCGAAATAAAAAGGTGGTCAAAGCACCCTGCCACAAAACTGAAAAGAATTATATGTTAACACCTTGGAATGGATTAAACTAGCAAAAGGTAGTATATTTAAAAGAAGCTTAGATCACAGAATAACATCCGCAGCCATGAAGAAGTAAGCAAGAATATATGAAAGAACAAAAAAGAAAGCATGAAGAGTTATGTAATAATAGAAGAGTGAAGAGTAAATGACCTAGAACAAAGCAAAAGAAAGAAAAGAAAGCAGATGCCTGGTCTGATAATGATGTCTTCAGTTGTGCAGTTTTCCATCCTACCATGTCTTATCAGGGCAAGCACTAACAGATGGCTGAATGAACAGAATGTCCTTGAGGTTTTCCCAGCCATGATAATATGTATTACCACTTAAATTAGTCCAAAAGATCAGTGCTATTAATGCATGATAAGCAAAATCGAACCAAACAATCAGTTTAGCCCTAACCAAACCGAACTGATCGAGAACCTGTTTATTTTTCAATTTCAGATCGGTACAGCCCCTAAACCAGTCCAGATTAGTGCAAACTAGTCCAAACCATGCTGAACCACCGGTTCAAGTGTGGGATGGATTTTTTTTTTTGGGGGGGGGGGGGGGGGGGGGGGGGTGTCTGCAGGGTGGGTTGGCGGCATGTGAACTCTAGTGCACTCACATCCTTTCTCCGCTTCCCTCTTTCTTAACAGAGATTAAGGTATTTAATGAGAAGACCTCAAATTTAATGACATATCATAATTTGAATCCTAAAAAATATATTTTAACCTTATGATTTTATTATTTTGATGAGTTGTGGCTTAAGTCAGCATAGAGCAATATAAGGTTCACTGTTACTAGGATCCTATTGAAGTCTGAAAATTTTGTAAGTTTGACCAATATTGACCAAAGCTTAAAAATTTATATTTTAATATAAAATTTTCTTGTATTTTATTTTTTTCATTATTTTTGAGTTAAAATTATTTTTTTAGGATTTTTATTCGAAGTTAAAGTACCACCCTAACTTAATATTTTCTAGATCGCGATTTCCTAAGATTCTTCAAATTTGTTCTTCAAAAGGAGAGTTTGACTTTTTACTCTTAGTGCTCGTTTGGTATTTTTCTAAGAAAAGCTTTCAACATATTCATTTTTCTAAAAAAAAGTTTTGCAGTGAAAAATAAATTTTACCATGTTTGGTTGATAGAAAATCAGTATAGAAAAATAGCTCCAGAAATATTTTTCTATGTTTGCTTAGAAGTAATTTTACATGGAAAAATGCTAATTTGACTAATAACCCTAGAAGAAAGATTACATATAAATTAATATAATATAATATATTATTATATAAGTTGGACTTGTAGCCAAGCCCTAAATTCGATCGTTCTTTCCATCCTTGGATCAACATAAATCTTAAAATTACCTCATCTTTTTCACCTTTGGGATCCATGATTTATGTGAATCCAAGAATAGAAAGAACAACTAAATCTGGGTTTTAGCTACACGCGAGGGTAGACAAGTCTAGTTCTTATTACATTATCTTATATTATTATAATATAAATATAATAATATTAAATTATATTGTATTAGCAATATTTTATTTATAATATGGTATATAAGATATTATATAATATTATCATATTATTATATATGATATACTATTATATTGTATTATAATGTCATACTATATTATGTATATAATTTTATAATATATATAATATTAGTTTATATATTATAATATATGGTATAATTTAATATATTATATTATATTGCATTATATAAGGTATTGTAATATAATATAAATATATAGAAAAGGAATAAAATAAAGTCAGAAGGATAATTTTGAACTTTTGGTGCTAGAAAGTTTTTTATATGAGACCGCAAAAGTTAAAATACCATTCTCAATGAAAAAAGTTTTTCGATGGAAGAGAAAAAATATATGGGCCCCACCATCCATTTTCCCTCCACTTTTCAACCAATAAGGGCGCAAAACTTTTCATCCTTATTTCCGCCAAACCAAACAAGAACTTAAGGAATTTAATTTTTTTTATATTTTTATTGAATTTAAATGGAAAGTATTTCCCTTATTCTTATGAAAAATCTTAAGTAAATGGAAAGGAAAAAGAAAAGAGAAGAAATAATGACATTTACTTATAAAATAAAAATTATGAAAAATAAAAAATACAAAAAAAAATGAATTGGCCCTAACTACCAAACACTGCTAGTTCAAGACCGATTTGATATCGGTTCATGGATCAGCCTACCTTGATCGAGCCTAAGAAAGATCTTTCAACTCGCACAACTTAAATGGTATTCTCACCGTTATTAAACACACCTTATTCTAGATACTAAGGCCATGGTCCTGCCAACAGAGAAAGGAGTGCAACCACCCTTTATTCTCACATCATGAGTCTCTTTGCCTTCAAGGGTATCATGCATGCAACTCCTGTCACTCTCCCACATGCTCATCAGAATTTCATACAAATAGCAAATAACTGAGGAATTTATGAGCAAAGCACATCAGGATCAGCTACTACTTGTTTACCATAATGGTCAAAAATACTTGATTTCTTCCTTATGTACAAGCATCACCTGTACACTTTATCAGGAAGACCCACACTACCTTATATTTCTAAAGTCTACTGGGACTTTATTTGACTAGCACGAACAGCATGAAACATTTGTGCTGTCCATCTATGTATGCCATAGATTCAAAAATTACGTGTCACATGTACAACCTGATTGACAATTGTAGTTGTACATTGTGACTACAGCCAGTTGGAAGAAAAATGTATCATTACATATTTCTAATACCACCATTGTAGTTGAAGTCCTCAAAAACAGTATATAACCTATTAGCTAATTGTGATGTTGAATTCATTGATGTGCGGATGAAGATCATTAAAGAAAAGAATACATAAAAATCTCAAACATTGTTCTCAAGATGAAGAAGATTCAAGACTTGGAGCCTCAATAAGAAGATTAAGGACCAAAAGTGATGTCAAAATTATAGCTTTTGACAAAAGCAAATTTTGGCATTGCTTAATTGATTTCAGAGCTAATGACAGGCTGTATTACCATCAAGTAAAAGCAAAAAGATATGAGCTCAAAGTCATCTACAAATAGTTGACTATTACAGGCACAAAATTATAGAACCTCAAGTAGAATTTAAGTGGACTTTGTACCATAATTAAAACTACAAAGAAAATGATTTGAAGAATCGAGAGATACATCATGCTTATAGCCATGACAATTAACACATAGAGGAGCCAATCACCAAGAACTTTTAAGTGCAATCAATTTATAACAATAATTGTGTGAACCAGCAGAAGAACATTATAAAACATATCTATAGCACTATCTATAAATATTAAATTCACTATTAGATAATGAAACTTGAATCTCCTGTATTATATGCAAACAGCTGACCTACAAGAACAGCTTGCAAAATACCTGCTTGGTGTTCCACGTAAACAGTGACTGCAAGTCCGTAGAAATGTTCAAGGTCAACATTACCTGCCAGATGGTAACCTTTTCAGAATAATACTTCCTGTGCATTTCATAGTTACATCTATACATATCCAAATAATTGAGAAGATAAGGCACAATCTAAGGCAATAATAAATTAAAAGTATATATACAAAGATATGATGTGTGCGTACGCACGCATGTCTAGAGAGAGAGAGAGCAAACTAAAATGATGTATGTTCAATTCCAAGCTAATTTATCAAATAATCTCAGCATTTCCATGAGGTCAGAAACACAAAAGGGTAAACCATGAAAGAAGTCATCCAGTCACATATTAAGCCGATGGTGGCCTTTAGTAAATATAATTCTACACGACAGCATACAATCTGGGAGGGGCACAAAAGTAGAGATTTTTCTTTTTTTGCATGGCCCGGGGAGGGGGGGAGGGTGGGGGGAAGTATATGTCTTTCTGTTAGACATCAAAACATACAGGTTGGTTCTTACTTTTGGAACCAACATTGCATGGACAATCAGATTATATAGAAAACAGATTGTACACTCTGAAAACATTGTACCTGTTAGCAATAAGATAATAACAGGATTTTTTTTTTTTTGATTTTGATATTATTTAATTTTGTTAGGTATTTGATACCTTGTTAATGCATGTTGAAAGACTTATCTATTAAACTTCACCATTATTTGATGCCCATGGTGTAGCGCACTGCATTAAGGCTAGGAGGAAACTTGTTAAAGACAAGCTTGGCAATGCAAGACAATTCACTTGCATTCATGATACATGCAAATGTGTAAATCAGCATGAGAACATATATGCTCCTAAAGGCCATCCCATGGTATTAGATGTTTCCATGCCAGAACATCATGGTGGGTGAGCACTTAGTTGTAGAAAGCATGAGATGGAACACAACAGGATGATCTCCCCAAAGCCCACAAGCCTACATCTGAAGTTACCAAATACAATCTAAACACATGGAGGCATAAGGGCAAACAATTGTTTCCTAAAACATCTTTAGTAAATCACGAACAAATGGCGTCCCTTTTTTGGGGGGAATAAAGGCAATGATTTTAAATCCACTTCTTTGATCAATGATGACAAAAAAGTTTGACGACCATTATAGTTTAGTATTTTCTTTATCTTCTTTATTATGTTTGTATTTAGATGTCATATGATTCGTGCATATGTTTTGCTGTTGACAGCAGTTTAACTTGTCCTGAATTTTCTAGCTAAAATTTTGGAGGATGAAAACTGAAAGCTCCAAAAATGCCTTCTGGAAATGCAATAAGCTCAACATAAGTCCATATTTGAGCATGAATCACTTTGCAACAAAATAAAACTTGTACTATAACTAAGGATGTTACTCCTGCTAAACTAAAACAGACCACTAAGTGGAACAATACCAATATATGGTTTATGGATCATGGCAAGTCTTTCTTAGATGTCAGTGAAAAAGAAACAGATTCTGAGGAATATATAAAGCATCGAAATTTCACTAGGATGACAGGCTGTCAGCTATCTGATGGACTTTGGCTAGATTATGTCATGTTGTACTGATTTAAATGATCCATCAATCTCACTCAGCATTTTTCAATGAGTTTAAAACTGAATATGAATACTATTGAATTCACATTTCCAGAGATAGATGCAAGAGATTTTGCAGGACAAAAACACGTGCATAAGGGTGAAGAATATAGGGTGCATGGTTTTTGAAAACAGTTCTGTCTTCTATTTTCAATTTCATAGAAAATAGAAAGAACTTGTGAAAATGCATTTGATGATTGAAAATGAAAATGGTTTTTTTGGAAAACACAACTTCAAAATTGCAGAAAATAAAAAATAATTTAAAAATGTTTTCATTATTTTTCATCATAACAAAAAGAGAATAGAAAACAAAGACTTGCACCCTGAAGTACCAAGTATCTTCAACAAAAACAAATTGGCAATTGCATGTTAATAAATGAAACATAAACACAGTCAACATTTCGACACATTTTACCAAAGCAAATTAATTAAGTACATATATATATGCACAAAAACAATTTTGGAATTCATAAGCACTATGTTCATTAGTTGTAGAAACACAAGGAAAAGGTACCAAATGAGCAAACACATTTTTCTGAAAGTATATTTGACAAATAAAAATAGGTAATAGCATATACTACATAAATAGGCAACAAATATCATGATCTTCTATGTCCATCTAATGACCAAAAATGCAGATATTAAATATGCATTTGACTAATTGAAGAGATTGTAAATTCACATGAAAGATAAGCTCTTCTCACTTATTTCTATGATAGAGAGAATAGCACATAAGATGAAAAAAAAAAAAAAGCCTAACCTCATCGTTTCCACTCGATTGTTTTCGAAATCGATTAATCTTGATGACCTGGAAGAGAAAGAGATGATTATATATTTAAAAATGGTAATATTTAGCATCTTCATAATCTAAACTGAAGAATACTTATCCTCTTGGGATGTAATTATTATTATAGAAAAAAAAAAGACTAAAACCATTGCAATACAAGAATCATAAAAGAATAGGACTGACAAATCGGGACAAAAACTTCATAATTGTGGTTTGGTCTTGAGGATATGAGGGCTTATTTCATTGGGCATAACTGGTGCACACAGCTATCAGGACTGGCTAGTAACTGGTCAACACATAAGGGCATTTAGTCTTTCTGAGCATTTAATAAATGATCACCAGATCTATATAAATGCTCACCAGATCTATAAAATAACGGGGATTGCATGAGTCCATGAAATCCATGCAAAAACCACTCTTTTGCTCTTATTTATCTTATATGTGTCATGCCTCTCTTCTCTCTGCTCTGCAAAATCCACACACAATATATGACAATACATTTCCTCTACAACCACCCTCAATTCAACCATGGTTTGCACCCATGAGCAAAACACAACATATGGTATACTTGGGCATTCAAAATAAACTTGATAATCTATAGAAAGGTTTTCAGTTCCAGCGAGGTGGGGATATTCTGGCTAATTTCTGGAAGAAACCGAATGAAGATAAGTGTAGGACTCTGAAACTCATTCATATAGAAAAAGAAGAGGAAAAAAAAAAATAATGAGAGAGAAAGAAAATTAAAGAAAAAAAAAAAGGAAGGAAAAGAGAGAGAAAAAGAAGGGAAGGAAAGAAGAGAGGAAAATAAGAAAGAAAGAAGAAAAGAAAGAAAGAAGGGAGAAGAAAAGGACGAAGTGAAAGAAGGAAGAATAGAAAGAAAAAGGAAAGAAAAAAAAAAGAAATTATAAAAATAAGAAAGGAGGGGGAAAGAAGAAAGAAAAGAAAAGAAAGAAGAAAAGGTAAAAAATGAAGTAAAGAAAAAAAAAAAAAAAAAAAAAAAAGAAAAGGACCAGGGAGATGAGAGAGAATGAAGAGTGCTCACTGGGATTGGGTATGGATTTAAAACGTTGATCTAAACAACTTCCACGAAACCAAACTAGTCATCCTCGAGATAATTCATGTTAGCTTAAAAGGGCTAGTGAGATAGGCATTCTTCCTATGGGCATGGATACAAAACAACCAATTATTATGATTATGATAGCATCTTGATTTCTTCATGGATTCCCTCCAGAATGCATCGAATGGACGCCTTCGATCTTAAAGTCTCGTGAGTATTTGGTTGAGATTCATTGGAAAACTCCACTTTAGCCTTTGTAACAGAGAAAACTCACATGCCATTAGTGGGACAATAGATATAATTCTATTACAGTACCAGTGGCTAGTTTTTAATGAATTTAATTTCAGTTTCATAATTCTCATTTCCTTCGTTTGCATATCTACGTTTTTTTCTCTCTCTCTTTGAATTCAGAGTATAATTGTTTAAAAACATTAACAAAAGAGAGAGAAGCGGAAAAAATTTAGAGCTACAATTCCATGAATTCTAATTTTAGGAATTCTCAATATTTAACCAAAAACACTCTTACAAAGACACATTCGTTTTAATTTTTTTTAAAATAAAATAACAAGATATTCTGATATTGTAATACATATGAAAGTATGAAAGCAACAGAACAAGCCTCCCTCTCTCCACTGTCACAAAATTTCCCCTTGGAATTGTAATTACGGCGTAGGGTAATAGCTTTTTTAAAATTAAAAAAAAATAAAGAAAAAAGAAAAGGGGCACCGATAGAGGATTGGACGATGGGTGACCTGGGCATGAGCGTGGACGGAGGGGGAGTTAAAGGCGTCAAGGAAGGAGGCAGTGGCGCACAGCACCACGAGGAGGACGGCGGCGAAGGTGGTCAGGTTGTTCAAACGGATCACGAACGAATGCATCTTCCTCTCACCCTTTCCCTTTGACGTCAGAAAAAGGGGAAAAAAAAGAAAGCAAGAAAGCAGAGAGAAAGAGATGAGCTTTTCCGACACGATCCTCTCTTCAGAGATGGATGTCCACGCCGTGGAGAGGATCGGCGGAAGGAGATGGGGCGGAGATTAATTTCTTCGAAAAATCTGTTACCGGCCGGTCGACGCCTCGTAACGCCTGGTCAGGTTGGGTCGATGAGGGGCATACTGTTACCGGCCGGCCCAAGCCGGGCGCACGGCCCACTTTAGCCTTTGTAACAGAGAAAACTCACATGCCATTAATGGGACAAAAGATATAATTCTATTACAGTACCATGGCTAGTTTTTAATGAATTTAATTTCAGTTTCATAATTCTAATTTCCTTAGTTTGCATATCTACGTTTTTTCTCTCTCTCTTTGAATTCAGTATAATTGTTTAAAAACATTAACAAAAGAGAGAGAAGCGGAAAAATTTAGAGCTACAATCCATGAATTCTTATATGTTAGGAATTCTCATTATTTAACCAAAAACACTCTTACAAAGACCACATTCGTTTTAATTTTTTTTAAAATAAAATAACAAGATATTCTGATATTGTAATACATATGAAAGTATGAAAGCAACAGAACAAGCCTCCCTCTCTCCGCTGTCACAAAATATTTCCCCTTGGAATTGTAATTACGGCGTAGGGTAATAGCTTTTTTAAAATTTAAAAAAAATAAAGAAAAAAGAAAAGGGGCACAGATAGAGGATTGGACGATGGGTGACCTGGGCATGAGCGTGGACGGAGGGGAGTTGAAGGCGTCAAGGAAGGAGGCAGTGGCGCATAGCACCACGAGGACGGCGGCGAAGGTGGTCAGGTTGTTCAAACGGATCACGAACGAATGCATCTTCCTCTCACCCTTTCCCCTTTGACGTCAGAAAAAGGGGAAAAAAAAAGAAAGCAAGAAAGCAGAGAGAAAGAGACAGCTTTTCAATCCTCTCTTCAGAGATGCAACGATGTCCACGCCGTGGAGAGGATCGGCGGAAGGAGATGGGGCGAGATTAATTTCTTCGACGCCTCGTAACGCCTGGTCAGGTCGATGGGTCGATGAGGGGCATACTGTTACCGGCCGGCCCACGCGGGCGCGCACGGGCCCAACCGGGCGCACGGCCCACTTTAGCCTTTGTAACAGAGAAAACTCACATGCCATTAGTGGGACAAAAGATATAATTCTATTACAGTACCAGTGGCTAGTTTTTAATGAATTTAATTTCAGTTTCATAATTCTACCATTTCCTTCAGTTTGCATATCTACGTTTTTTTCTCTCTCTCAATTCAGAGTATATTGTTTAAAAACATTAACAAAGAGAGAGAAGCGGAAAAAATTTAGAGCTACAATTCCATGAATTCTTATATGTTAGGAATTCTCATTATTTAACCAAAAACACTCTTACAAAGACCACATTCGTTTTAATTTTTTTTAAAATAAAATAAAAGATATTCTGATATTGTAATACATATGAAAGTATGAAAGCAACAGAACAAGCCTCCCTCTCTCCGCTGTCACAAAATATTTCCCCTTGGAATTGTAATTACGCGTAGGGTAATAGCTTTTTTAAAATTTAAAAAAAATAAAGAAAAAAGAAAAGGGGCACAGATAGAGGATTGGACGATGGGCATGAGCGTGGACGAAGGGGGAGTTGAAGGCGTCAAGGAAGGAGGCAGTGGCGCACAGCACCACGAGGAGGACGACGGCGAAGGTGGTCAGGTTGTTCAAACGGATCACGAACGAATGCATCTTCCTCTCACCCTTTCCCCTTTGACGTCAGAAAAAGGGGAAAAAAAAGAAAGCAAGAAAGCAGAGAAAAGAGCTTTTCCGACACGATCCTCTCTTCAGAGATGCAACGATGTCCACGCCGTGGAGAGGATCGGCGGAAGGAGATGGGGCGGAGATTAATTTCTTCGACGCCTCGTAACGCCTGGTCAGGTTGGGTCGACGAGGGGCATACTGTTACCGGCGGTCGACGCCCATGCGGGTCAGGTTGGGTCGATGAGGGCTGTTACTGGCCGGCCCACGTGAGCGCACGGCCCACTTTAGCCTTTGTAACAGAGGCACTTTTTGTAACAGAGAAAACTCACATGCCATTAATGGGACAAAAGATATAATTCTATTACAGTACCAGTGGCTAGTTTTTAATGAATTTAATTTCAGTTTCATAATTCTACCATTTCCTTCGGTTTGCATATCTACGTTTTTTTCTCTCTCTCTTTGAATTCAGAGTATAATTGTTTAAAACATTAACAAAAGAGAGAGAAGCGGAAAAAATTTAGAGCTACAATTCCATGAATTCTTATATGTTAGGAATTCTCATTATTTAACCAAAAACACTCTTACAAAGACCACATTCGTTTTAATTTTTTTTTAAAATAAAATAACAAGATATTCTGATATTGTAATACATATGAAAGTATGAAAGCAACAGAACAAGCCTCCCTCTCTCCGCTGTCACAAATATTTCCCCTTGGAATTGTAATTACGGCGTAGGGTAATAGCTTTTTTAAAATTTAAAAAAAATAAGAAAAAAGAAAAGGGGCACAGATAGAGGATTGGACGATGGGTGACCTGGGCATGAGCGTGGACGGAGGGGGAGTTGAAGGCGTCAAGGAAGGAGGCAATGGCGCACAGCACCACGAGGAGGACGACGGCGAAGGTGGTCAGGTTGTTCAAATGGATCACGAACGAATGCATCTTCCTCTCACCCTTTCCCCTTTGACGTCAGAAAAAGGGGAAAAAAAAGAAAGCAAGAAAGCAGAGAGAAAGAGACGAGCTTTCCAACACGATCCTCTCTTCAGAGATGCAACGATGTCCACACCGTGGAGATGATCGATGGAAGGAGATGGGGCTCGTAACGCCTGGTCAGGTTGGGTCGACGAGGGGCATACTGTTACCGGAAGGTTGGGTCAGGTTGGGTCGACGAGGGGCATACTGTTACCGGCAGGTTGGGTCGATGAGGGGCATACTGTTATCGGCCGGCACTGTTACCGGCCGGTCAACGCCTCGTAACGCCTGGTCAGGTTGGGTCGATGAGGGGCATACTGTTACCGGCCGGCCCGCGGGCGCGCGCGGGCCGGGCTCACGGCCCACTTTAGCCTTTGTAACAGAGAAAACTCACATGCCATTAGTGGGACAAAAGATATAATTCTATTACAGTACCAGTGGCTAGTTTTTAATGAATTTAATTTCTGTTTCATAATTCTACCATTTCCTTCAGTTTGCATATCTACGTTTTTTTCTCTCTCTCTTTGAATTCAGAGTATAATTGTTTAAAAACATTAACAAAAGAGAGAGAAGCGAAAAAATTTAGAGCTACAATTCCATGAATTCTTATATGTTAGGAATTCTCATTATTTAACCAAAAACACTCTTACAAAGACCACATTCGTTTTAATTTTTTTTAAAATAAAATAACAAGATATTCTGATATTGTAATACATATGAAAGTACAGAACAAGCCTCCCTCTCTCCGCTGTCACAAAATATTTCCCCTTGGAATTGTAATTACGGCGTAGGGTAATAGCTTTTTTAAAATTTAAAAAAAATAAAGAAAAAAGAAAAGGGGCACAGATAGAGGATTGGACGATGGGTGACCTGGGCATGAGCGTGGACGGAGGGGGAGTTGAAGGCATCAAGGAAGGAGGCAGTGGCGCACAGCACCACGAGGAGGACGGCGGCGAAAGTGGTCAGGTTGTTCAAACGGATCACGAACGAATGCATCTTCCTCTCACCCTTTCCCCTTTGACGTCAGAAAAAGGGGGAAAAAAAAACCAAGAAAGCAGAGAGAAAGAGACGAGCTTTTCCGACACGATCCTCTCTTCAGAGATGCAACGATGTCCATGCCATGGAGAGGATCGGCGGAAGGAGATGGGGCGGAGATTAATTTCTTCGACGCCTCGTAATGCCTGGTCAGGTTGGGTCGACGAGGGGCATACTGTTACCGGCCGGTCGACGCCTCGTAACGCCTGGTCAGGTTGGGTCGATGAGGGCATACTGTTACTGGCTGGCCCATGCGGGCGCGCGCGGGCCCAGCCGGGCGCACGGCCCACGCGTCTAGATTGGCACGCGGGCTTGAGCAATCCGTCCAATCAGCTAGCATCATGTTTTGAAAG
The DNA here is from genome assembly GCA_900491605.1 of Calamus simplicifolius. Taxonomy (NCBI): domain Eukaryota; kingdom Viridiplantae; phylum Streptophyta; class Magnoliopsida; order Arecales; family Arecaceae; genus Calamus; species Calamus simplicifolius. Next base: position 1,897,716 of record UESW01003839.1, on the reverse strand, counting down.
TTCCCCGAGACGATTTCAAAGGCTAAATTTGGCCCTTCATCAAGCATCCAATAGCCAAGAAGGTAGCACGTATTGAAAGGACTCTTAAGCAGTGATTCCACGTGGATTTGATGCTTAAAAAGGCAGCAGCTTTCTATCTATAAAAGAAAGGCAACATATCTTCATGGGAGGCAATTCAGCGAGCATCTAGCGTACAGTCTTGATAATACGGCTTGACCAGCGAAGATCAAGGCAGTGCAGAGGTCTAGGCCAAGGCGGGCTTGAATGCGGATGAGACTAGGCCGATACGCACAGGTGGTGCACGGATGCGATGCGCCAGGCGGGTTTGGATGCAGACGAGACTAGGCGGGCACAAGAGGTGCACTGGTGCAAGGCGTTAAGCGGGCTTGGATGTGGACGAGACTAGGCCGGTACACATAGGAGATGCGCGAGTGCGAGGCGCCAAGGTCAGTTTCGTTTTTAAGTGAGGTTAGGGTGAGTACTTTAAGTGATCTTTATAAGGGACAGAGAGAAGTGTTTAGCCTATTGGCAACTTCATTGTATCCAAAGTTACTTAGTGGAAAGTTCTTTGGTTGGGAAGGCCTTGCTTCCCATATATTGTTGTGTTTGTGGGACTTGGCTTGGGGTTTTATTTTATTATTATGGGGTCTAGGCTGGTTAGGAGAGGGACCTTCTAACGCCATTATCGATAAACGCAAGGACCTAGTGGTCATAGAGAGTGCTTGCACCTACCGATTAAAAGCCCGGAGACAATTGGTATCAGAGCCCGGTTTAAGCAAGTTTCAAGCATAAGATATGGTGACGACTACTGATTGTGTAATCCATTTGAAGGGGATTGTGGGAGATACAGGAGATGGATCAACCATGAATTTGATAACTATATGCACGGAGTTGAGCATGCAGTTGACCGAGTTGCGGACTTCACACAATCAGCTGATAGAGGCACATGAGAGGCTGATTCATGACCTCGAGCATCGACATCCGCAATAGCAACGATTAGATCTGGCCATGGAGGAAAGGTTGGAGCTTCGGATTCATGCTTTGGAGGAGGAGTTGATCCAACAAAAGCAGGAGGCACGAAATCCAGTTAACATGGTCGATGCTCAAGCAAAGAAAGCGAAAGCCTGGGAGCCTAAGGCCTTCACCGAGTCAGGAGCACGACGGAGTTGAGAACTTCATATGGGATATGGAAGTCTACTTTCGTGCGGCGAAGATCCCAGTAATCGATTAGGTGGATCAGGCCTCAACGTATTTGGACGGTAATGTCAAGCTCTTGTGGAGGACTAGGACGACCGAGGATGACCGTGCAGGGCGTCTCAGGATTGAGGTATGGGAAATCTTCAAGAGGGAGCTGAAGGGTCAGTTCCTGCCGAGCAATGTAGGTTGGCTTGCTTGGGAGAACCTGCAAAAGCTGCAGTAAACATGGAGCATCCGAGAGTATGTGGCGTAGTTCAGCACGTTATTTTTGGAAGTGTCCAACATGTCGGAGGAAGATGAGCTCTTTAACTTCCTCGCAGGCCTACAAGGGTAGGCATAGGCTGAGCTTCGCAGGAAGGAGGTGAGGGATATTCCTTCAGCCTTTGTAGCAGCAGAGGTGCTGGTGGACTTTCACAGTAGTACAACTTCAGGTAGCAGTGGTCAGGGTAAGGACAAGCGCAAGAGTACGTCACCACCACAGGGTCGAGCAGGCAAGAAAGAGGATGTGCCAACACATGCAGCAGCAAAACCAAAGGCACAAGCAAATTTCACAGGATGCTTCATATGCGGAGGACTGCATCTGGCATGGGGGAGTGTCCAAGAAAAGTGACGACAGTAGCCGCCGTTACTAACCAAGAAGACAAGGCATCTGAGAATTCAGAGAAAGGGCCAATAGTGAGGTTATCCCCACTAATAGCAATCGGAACCTTGACCGCAATGGAGCAAAGCCAAGGTCTGATGCACGTAAGGGCTCAGGTCAACGGAAGGATAGTACAGGCCTTGGTTGACACCGACGCGATGCAAAGTTTTATGAACCAAGGAGTGGCACACAGATTGGGCTTAGGAGTGCTTTCCAAGCCTTGTCAGGTGAAGCTCGTAAACTCCGAGGAAATGGAGTCTTTGGGCCAAGCAGATGCCACATTAAAGGTGGGCTCATGGCGAGGGCGCTGCAGCATGAAGGTTCTGCCACTCGACAATCTCGACATGGTGTTGGGCATTGATGTTTTCATCAATGCCAAGGCCGAAGTTATGCCTCATCGCGGAGGCATCCTGATCCGAAGATGTAGACATCCTAGTTTTGTACCAGCAGAGGGGTAAGGCAAGACGGCGAAGGGCTGGGGCTGATTGTCCCACCACTAGACTTGAGATTGCACGGCAACCTCACGCCTAGGCGGCGGCGCACGCAGGCACTGGGGCGGTGCATGCACACATGCTTAGGCATGTCAGCCTACATCCGAAGGCAGCAGGCAAGATGGCTCGGCAAGAGGGCTATCCAACCGGGGAGGCATCAGTAGGTGCACGTGGCAGGTGGCCGCGTTGGAACCCAGGAGACTTTGAACAAGAGGGCCAAGGTGTGCGGCGATGAGGTGCGCCAGGAGGGCGCACGGTGCAGCAATATCGAGCTCCGACATGGCTCAACGAGGGCGTCGAGATTGCAGTAGGAGAAGGATTGTTTCCGGTCGACCCAAGCGGGCATGCGAGTGCGCGGCCTAGACTGACTGCGTGGCCCATGCATCCAGGCTGGCCGCGTCCACTGGAGCACCATATTTTGGGAGTTCTCTTAAGACGATTCCAAGGGCCAATCTTAGCCCTTCATCAAGCATCCAATGGCCAAGAAGGTGGCATACATTGGAGGGACTCTTAGGCGGTGTTTGAGGCGGTGATTCCACATGGATTTGATGCGCAAAAGGGCAGCAGCTTTCCACCTATAAAAGAAGGCAGTGGGTCTTCATGGGAGGCAATTCAGTGAGCACCTAGTGTATAGTATTAATCATACAGTTTGACCAGCGAAGATCAAGGCAATGCAGAGGTCTAGGTTGGGCGGGTTTGGATGCGAACGAGACTAGGCTGGTACGCACAGGAGGTGCGCGGGTGCGAGGCGCCAAGGTCAATTTCATGTTTTTAAGTGAGGTTGGGGCAGACACTTTGAGTGATCTTTGTAAGGGACAGAGAGAAGTGTTTGGCTTATAGGCAAGCTCATTGTATCCAAGGTTACTTAGTGGAAAGTTCCTTGGTTGGGAAGGCTTTGCTTTTCGTATATCGTTGTATTTTGGGACTTGGCTTGGGGTTTTATTTTATTATTATGAGGTCTAGGCTGTTATGAGAGGGACCTTCTAACGCTATTACTGGTAGACGCAAGGACCTAGTGGTCATAGGGAGTGCTTGCACGTGCCGATTGAAAGCCCAATGACAATACCCTGCAGCTCGGCTGTACAAGTCCCAGCCCACTAGTTCTAGGGACCCATCTGAGTTGCAGTTCATAGTCCTTTAAAAGCTTATCCAAATTTTGATCTATAGTCCTATGAGTCTTCAAGGAAAAAAGGTCTGGAGATTTTTTCCCCGGCTCGGATTGGAGAAAGGAAAGACTTTGTACACCACATTCGGTATAGCAAATCTTACGTGGGCTGCATTGTATCTTTTTATTGGTCCATGTGCATCCTATATGGCTTAACGCGATGGGATAGAACAATAAAAATCATGATTACGAATTGTAAGTGGTATACTATCTGATGGGGACATCAGTAAGAAGAAAAGTTGCAGACTGACACTCTTTGGTTTTGTAGTTAATCTACTTTCCGTATGTTCCACTTACTCGAGCCAAGAGTTTCAATTTCTCAAGTGGCAACTCATGCTGTAAAATTTTAACTTCTGCCAAGTCTCAAAGTATCGACACTTCCTGCCTTGAGTCAACACTGCTATCAAGACATCAAGTCTTCTCTTTGGAAGTCAAATCTTGGAGGACACATGGAGGTATCTGATGATGACACATGGCAACTTAGAAGTCAAATCTTGGAGGACACATGGAGGTATCTGATGATGACACATGGCAAACTAAGGAGGTGCCACATGGAAGCTGGTGCAACCAAATTTGTTAGGGATTGATTGTAATTAGTTAGCTATATCATAACTAATCCTTAGATTGTTATGATCTTTTAGTTTTTTGGGTTGAAATTTCTGGAAGTCCTTTGCCTATAAATAGGCCAAGCTTTCCCTCTTCTAGAGATGAAGTTTGAGAAATAAAATCAAGTTTATTTGATTTCTTTTGCCAAGTGCCTTGTTCATCTTTGAGTATGAAGAGGGTGAGATGCTCTTAGTTTGAGTTAAGGCTCGTGTTTCCCTAGTCTTAGATCTAGGTCACTCCTTGAGAGAGAGGGTGAGAGGCCCAATTTGCTACTCTAAACCATTCTACCAAGGTTCCATAATAGTTTCAGGAAGAAGGACAAGTGCTACCCAAGTCTCAGCAAAATTTTTCAAATCCTTTCTTTCCTTGTTCAATTTTTTTTTTATTTCCTTCAATTCCTTTGCCTCCACGGTCTTACTTCTGATCACTTGCAGGTTCTCTTGAGGATGTTAGAGTTGAGGATGATGGCTCCACGTCAAGGATCAAGTGCCAAGGTGAGTTCTTAAGTAAGGAGTGTAGATCTTGTCAACCAACCCTCAATTCTTTGAGTGTTGAGTGCATCCCTTCCACTTTAAGATCTTACTTCATTGTTGAAAAAAAAAAAAAAAACCTCTTGGTCCTTTAGATCTGAAGTTTTAAAGGTGGCTTAACTTAGTTTGAAGGTTTCCATACCTTTAGATCCTAATCTTTTTATTTTTTGAAAGAAGCTTGCACAAGGGTGTTTAGATTTCTGCTTCCGGTTTGATGTTCTTCATTTCTCCCATGCATGAATTCAGCCATAGCTTGGGCTCAAATGTTCATTAAGGGTGGTAATCACTTAGAACACATCACCATCTCCTTATTCCACCAATTTTTTTCGTGCCCCATCAGCTTTGGTATCAGAGCTTTGGTCTCTAAGTTAAGCTTGTACGTAAGTTGCTGGAATTTCTGTTCTAGTTTTAGTCCGAGATTTCCATGATTTTTTTATAATTTTTTAAGGATTAATAAATAAATAAAAATTCATTTGCTGCACTTTAGGACTTTAGGTTCCGAAATCTAAAATTTAAAAAATATATTTTAGAGTTTTGGAATAAAAAAATTTGAGTTCTTAGGTTGTTTTCTGGAAGACTATTTTGGTTCCCTCCATTAAATTTTATTTTTAAAAAAATAAAAAAATAATTTTTTAATTTGAGATATGAGATTTAGACTTCAAATTCTGTTATTTTCACTTAAAGTTTGAATTTAGAGGGGTTTTTAAATTTAAAATTTGAATTTTGAAATAGGTAGTAGAGAGTTTGTTTAGCTGCTAGAATCTTCTAGCAACTACTATCATAACAACTTCCTCAACCAAATTTTTTTTTTAAAAAAATTTGAATTCAAATTTCAAAATCTAGGATTTTCACTCTGAGATCTAACTAATTCAATTTTCATTTTAATTTTTAAAATTTAAAACTTTAAATTTCAAATTTTCAAAACCGGGTTAGTTGAAGGTTAGTTAGAAGCTACAAATTTTATTTAACCACTTTTACCTCCAAGAATGAAATTTTAAATTTTTTTTTTTAAAAAAATTAGCTTCTGAAATCTAGACTTCAAGATTTGAATTTCTCATTTAAGTTTGCATTTGCTGAATTTTAAAATTAGATTAAATTTCACTTAATTGTACTAAGTCTAGTCGATTGTGCTAGTTAATTGCTGAAATTATGTGCATCCATATATACATAAACCATCTTAAGGGCATTCAATATAACATAAGGGGAGGAGTTAATAATTTCCTTAGCCCACAACAACCATCCTCATTATGCATTGACTAAGCCTTAATTAAAATCAAGTATGCACCTAAATTAAGGACACCAACAAGTCGGGTTCAAGTGCAAGAGGAGACAAAGCACTATTTGAGTTTGTAATTATTCTTAGAAACTGGTGTCTAAGACTAGAGGTCTAATGGCAAATGCCTTAAGCGGACTTGCGGTTCTTTAATTGGGTCCTTGCGAAAGCAAGGGGGCCTCCCGCATTCCCACCTCTTACCTGGCCAGTGACAAAGGTAATTGCATCCTTAACTAGTACCTAGTCAAGTCTTGTATTTTGAACTTCTAGGTTTAGGAGCCCTAGAAGCTAGGTTTGTACTTCTTGTCTTATAGGTCAAAAGTTATATCTTTCTTGGTTTGTACCTATGGATCCTAATCTTGAACTCTTTATGAAAAGTTAGACACTGTAACTGAGCAATTAGGGCAAATCAACAAAGAATTAGGTCAAGTAAAAAATAGAGTTGAGACCCTTGAAGAGCCTCAAAGGATCCCCATTGAACCTGAATCATCTAGGTCAATTCCTCGAGGTCCAAGAGCCCAATATCATGTGCACATCCCTGAATACAATCCAAGGAGACTTGATCCTGATTTCATGGAAGAAGCCCGTCGAGTCCATCGGCCTGACTTTACTCCTGATCGTATCCCTAGGCGACCTCACCAGGATTACTTAGATCAAGATGAAAGAGCCATGGGGAACATTCGATTAGAGGCTCCTATCTTTGATGGAAGCCTAGACCCTAAAGCTTATGTTGATTGGGAGGGAGAAATGGATCAATATTTTGAATGGTATGAGATGACCGAGGAGAGAAAGTATAAGTTTGCCAAACTGAGGTTAGTCCGCCAGGCTAGGTTATACTGGGAGAATATCGGGCGAATGCTTAGGCAAAGAGGAGACATGCCCATAACCACTTGGAGAGCTATGAAAATCAAGCTTAGGGAAAAGTATGTCCCTATATCCTATCACCAAAGACTATTAGATCAGTGGCAAAAATTATACCAGGGCAATAAGACTGTGTCTGAATATATTACCAAGTTTGATGAGTTTGCGATGAGGTGTAACATTGATGAATCAGAAGTTGTAACATTGTCTAGGTTTAGAGCCGTTTGCGTGAAGAAATTCAAAAGGAATTATTTCTAAGAGAAATCACTGACCTAGACCAAGCCTATCAAATAGCCAGAGATTGTGAAAGGTTTCAAAGGGGACCGATAGTCAGAAGACCCGAACTAAGTAAGATTAGCACCCCTACTCAGAAACCAGGGTTCAACCAAATGCGACCAAATCACCCCACTCCTACTATTCCATCTGGTCAAACGAGTGACAAGGGTAAGGCCCCTGTAGTTCAAAAGAGTAACAACCCGAATGTCCATTGTTTTAAATGTAACAGGAAGGGACACTATGCCAACCAATGCCCTGCCCATTCTCTACACATAGGAGAACTAGCTGAAGAGGAGCCTGAAGATACTAAAGAGTTTGAAAAAGAGGTATATGAGGCTGAATCCAATCTGATCAATGAATATGATGAAGAGGAAGAAGAGATTGATTATGATGAGACTTTGGGTGTTGTTAGAATTTTGACCCAAACAAAGGAAAGGAGGATTGGAGAAGAACTAATAGACTCCAAACATTTGTTAAGATAGGGGAGAAGGTTTATAAAATCATTATAGACAATGGGAGTTGTGTGAATGCTATTTCACTAAAGCCATTAAGAATTTAAGCTTGACCCCTGTTCCCCATCCCAATCCATACAAAGTTTCTTGGATAGATTCAACATCCATTCCCATTAAATTTAGATGTCAAGTTCCCATTCAAATCCAATCCTATCATGAACAAGTCTGGTGCGATGTACTACCCATGGGCGTAAGTAGCATCATTTTGGGTAGACCTTGGTTGTATGATCATGATGCAACTTTATATGGTCAATCCAATTCTTGTGCTTTCAACCATCTAGGAAAAAAGCTTATCATTAACTCGACCCCACCTAAGGACAATATCAAGAAAGGGTCTAGTGATTTGAAAGAGAAGAAACAAGATCTGAATTTGATCAGTGTCAAGGAAATAGAGAAAGAAATCAATGAAGGATCACCTATGTGGATTTTGGCACTTAAAGAAAGTCGGAATGAAGATCCTAAGGAACCACCTCAAGAAGTCACAAAGATCTTAGAAGACTTTAAGGATGTATTCCCAGAAGATTTACCCAATCACCTACCCTCACTTAGGGATATTCAACATACAATTGATCTAGTCCCAGGAGCCACCTTGCCTAACCTACCTCACTATAGAATGAATCCTACTGAGCACGCTGAGCTACAAAGACAAGTTGGAGATCTCCTCCAGAAAAAGTTTATTAGGGAGAGTTTAAGTCCTTGTGCAGTACCTGCCCTACTGACCCGAAGAAGGATGACACTTGGAGAATGTGCATCGATAGTCGTGACATCAATAAATTACGTCAAGTATCGATTTCCTATCCCTCGCCTTGATGATATGCTTGACATGATGACCAGAGCCACTATATTTTTCAAGATTGATCTTAAGGGTGGTTATCACCAGGTTAGGATCAAACCTGGAGATGATGAGTGGAAAACTGCATTCAAAACTAAGGATGGTCTTTATGAGTGGTTGGTTATGCCCTTTGGTCTATCAAATGCCCCTAGTACATTTATGAGGATCATGACTCAAGTTTTAAGACCTTTCATGGGAAAATTTATTGTAGTATATTTTGATGACATCCTCATCTATAGTAAGACTAGGGAAGACCATTTAGATCATCTTAGACAAGTCTGTTACACCCTTAGAAAGGAAAATCTATATGCCAATCTGAAGAAGTGTGAATTCATGACTAACCGAGTAACCTTTCTAGGGTTCATTGTTACTACTAATGGTGTTTCTGCTGATCCCGAGAAAATTAAGTCCATAGTCGAGTGGCCCGAACCCAAGAACATACATGACGTCCGTAGCTTCCACGGTCTTGCCACCTTCTATAGGAGATTCATCCAAGGGTTTAGCACCATTGTTGCTCCAATCACGGATTGTCTTAAGAAAGGAAATTTTGAATGGACCAAACAAGCCAATAAAGCCTTTCTTGAGATTAAAGGAAGAATGACACAAGCACCAATCTTAAGGTTGCCTGACTTCTCTAAAGTTTTTGAGGTTGCTTGTGATGCCTCTGGGATTGGAATTGGTGGAGTTTTAAGTCAAGAGAACCATCCGGTAGCTTTTTTTAGTGAGAAACTAAATGGTGCAAAGTTGAGATATTCCACCTATGACAAGGAGTTATATGCGGTAGTTCAGGCTTTGAAATATTGGAGACATTACTTGTTACCGCAGGAGTTTGTTCTATTTTCTAATCATGAAGCCCTCCGATTCCTTAGCTCCCAAAAGAAGTTAAACCCTAGGCATGGAAAATGGGTAGAGTACATCCAAGCTTACACCTTTGTTCTAAAACACCGTGCTGGTTCTGACAAAAAGGTTGCTGATGCTTTAAGTCGACGTTCTATGCTCTTGATGTCCGTAAGTACTGAAGTCACAGGATTTGATAAGTTGAAGGAAGAGTATAAAAGTTGCCCTGACTTTAGTGAGATTTTTGAATCTGTCAGTCTAAGGCCTTCTAGAGAATACAAAGACTTTACTCTTTATGATGGGTTCCTTTTTAAAGGAGATAAATTGTGTATTTCCCGAACCTCAATTAGGGAATTCTTGATTTGGAAATCCATGCCGGAGGTTTAGCGGGCCATTTCGGAAGGAATAAAACTATTCTAGCTTTGGAGGAACAATTCTTTTGGCCCAGCTTAAAACGAAATGTTGCCCAAGTCGTAGCCCAGTGTAGGACATGTGCTGTTGCTAAAATGCAAAAATAAAACACTGGACTATACACCCCTTTACCCATCCCTGATCGACCTTGGCAAGACATCAGTATGGACTTTGTGTTGGGACTACCAAAGACCTTAAGGAACATGATTCCATCTTTGTGGTAGTCAATAGATTTTCTAAAATGGCACATTTTCTGCCTTGTTCCCAGACCTTCGATGCATCAAAAGTGGCCAAGTTATTTCTAGATGAAGTGGTTAGATTACACGGGTTACCTAAAACCATCGTGTATGATAGGGATGTTAAGTTCACCAGTTACTTTTGGAAAACCCTATGGCACCTGCAGGAACCAAGTTAAACTTTTCTACCACTTATCACCCCCAAACTGATGGTCAAACAGAAGTTGTAAATAGAAGTCTTGGAAATATGTTGAGATGTTTAGTGGGAAAACATACTGGAAATTGGGACCTTTTACTGCCACGTATAGAGTTTGCCTATAATAGTTCAGTTAACAGATCCACTAAAAAAAGTCCTTTTGAGATTATTCATGGGTACAAACCAAGAAAGCCAATAGACCTCATTCCATTGCCCATGCATGTATGAACATCAGAGTCTGCTGAGTCATATGCACAACACATTAGGGATTTACACAAAGAAATTAGCGAGAAAATCCATATAAGCAATGAGAGTTACAAGCATATGGCTAATTCCCATAGAAGAGCAAAAGAATTTCATGTAGGAGACTTTGTCATGATAAGGCTCAGACCTGAACAGTTTGAGAGGAACCAACAATGAATCCCAGTGAGTTTGGTATTAGTTTCACCTTCAATACCTTCTGACTTTGGTATTAGTTTCACCTTTAATATTTCAGATCTTGTAGAATACAAGGAACCAACAATGAATCCCAGTGAGTTTTTAGGACCTGATCCATCCTTTGAGAGTGAACCAATCCCAGAGTGTCCACCAACCACAAAGCGAGAAAGAATTGAACGGATATTAGATGACAAGATTATCACTACCCGAAATAAAGACTATCAACGCTACTTGGTCCATTGGCAAGGTAGACCTGATTCTGAAGACTCATGGATCACTTAAGAAGAACTGCAAAGGATCGATCCAGATCTGCTTGAATATTACCAAAGCCAAAATGATCTATACTCGTCAGGGCCGAGTTTTTTTTACCCGGAAGAATTGATGGGGACATCAGCAAGAAGAAAAGGTTGCAGACTGACACTCTTTGGTTTTGTAGTTAATCTACTTTCCACATGTTCCACTTACTCGAGCCAAGAGTTTCAATTTCTCAAGTGGCAACTCATGCTGCAAAATTTTAACTTCTGCCAAGTCTCAAAGTATCGACACTTTCTGCCTTGAGTCAACACTGCTATCAAACATCAAGTCTTCTCTTTGGAAGTTAAATCTTGGAGGACACATGGAGGTATCTGATGATGACACATGGCAAACTAAGGAGGTGCCACATGGAAGCTGAAGCAACCAAATTTATTAGGGATTGATTGTAATTAGTTAGCTATATCATAACTAATCCTTAGATTGTTATGATCTTTTAGTTTTTTGGGCTGAAATTTCTGGAAGTCCTTTGGCCTATAAATAGGCCAAGCTTTCCCTCTTCTAGAGATGAAGTTTGAGAAATAAAATCAAGTTTATTTGATTTCTTTTGCCAAGTGCCTTGTTCATCTTTGAGTATGAAGAGGGTGAGATGCTCTTAGTTTGAGTTGAGGCTTGTGTTTCCTAGTCTTAGATCTAGGTCACTCCTTGAGGGAGAGGGTGAGAGGCCCAATTTGCTACTCTAAACCATTCTATCAAGGTTCCATAATAGTTTCAGGAAGAAGGACAAGTGCTACCCAAGTCTCAGCAAAATTTTTCAAATCATTTCTTTCCTTGTTCGAATTTTTTTATTTCCTTCAATTCCTTTGCCTCCACGGTCTTACTTCTGATCACTTGCAGGTTCTCTTGAGGATGTTAGAGTTGAGGATGATGGCTCCACGTCAAGGATCAAGTGCCAAGGTGAGTTCTTAAGTAAGGAGTGTAGATCTTGTCAACCAACCCTCAATTCTTTGAGTGTTGAGTGCATCCCTTCCACTTTAAGATCTTACTTCATTGTTGAAAAAAAAAAAAAAACCTCTTGGTCCTTTAGATCTGAAGTTTTAAAGGTGGCTTAACTTAGTTTGAAGGTTTTATGCCTTTAGATCCTAATCTTTTTATTTCTTTGAAAGAAGCTTGCACAAGGGTATTTAGATTTCTGCTTCCGGTTTGATGTTCTTCATTTCTCCCATGCATGAATTCAGTCATAGCTTGGGCTCAAATGTTCATTAAGGGTGGTAATCACTTAGAACATGTCACCATCCCCTCATTCCACCAATTTTTTTCGTGCCTCATCACTATCTCTGATAGGAAAGCTTGCCTTTCAAAAAAATATTAAGACACTTAGTTATAAAATTACGATACCGTAGTTGTAAAATTACGACACCCATTCAGAAATGTTAAAACAGCTTTACGACATCCCCATAAAAAAATTACGATATCTCAATTGTAAAATTACGGCACCATACTTATAAAATTACGACACCCGTTCAGAAAGCCAAAAAGAAATTACGATATCCCAGTTGTAAATTTACGACATCGTTGTTATAAAATTACGACACACATTGTTTGTACATAATTTTTTTTAAAAAATAGCTGAATGGGTATTAATGCATGTTATATCAAAATTTAAGATGATACCCCATTGTAAAATAAAAAAACTAAATAAATTTTGTTTGAGAAAGAAATCTAGGGTTACTAAATGGTTCGAATGGAAAAAGACAAGTCTGCTTCTCGTCCAGCCTTTTGTCATCATCAAGTGCAAATATAGCTTCATTACTAACTTTCAAGTCCGACTAAAGCATTCAAGAAAAAAACTTGCTGCACTACCCTATGGCACATTAAGTGCGCATCGGCTGCACGAATTGATCGTCCACATATGTTGGTACGCGTGCGGTGGTCCAATAAATCTTATCGTATACTGCATACACACTGATATGCACAAACGATTAACCTGTATGATTGATGTATGCTTGTTATACTGAAAAGTGGTACAACAAATCTTTTCCAGCATCCAAAGCAGGCTAGGCCCTTCCAACAAAAAAACTGAGAAGAGGAGGATAAATACTAAGAAGGGCATAGCATGGCTCTTAAGGAGGTGATTAGGCTGGAACGAGGATATGTGGCACAGCAATCATCGACTTTTCTTTCACACTGGAGGATACTGTTTACGTTTAGATTTTTCAGGCGGTTTATTTATGCAATGATAACTTTTCTTTTAAGATTACATCTGGACAGTAATTAGTGTACGGATTAAATCAAAATAAAAATGCTATGTGATTAAAATTATGAAATATAATTTCACGGATGCGGTGGATGTGAGAGAAAAAGTAGGGATGCTTTAAAAAAAATTGGTCAGAAATTATTTTTAGAAATAATATCTATCATATTTTATGAAATAACTAACTTCTCTTATAGAAATAATTTTTTCGTCACAAGCAAAAATATTATGGTCCAACATGCAATTTATCATGCAACAAAGTTTAACCTTTAACACAAATTTGGCGGCTGAAATTGCTTCTTAAAGAGACCATTTCAGCCACATCAATATTTTTCAAAAAAGAAAATTCTAAAATTAAATAGGACTGAAATCATCTATTAAATAAATAATTCCAATCTGTGCTAATCTTTTTTTTTCATGTGAAAGGCCTTATTTCGTGAAAAATCGTTTATTGACAATATACGATTTCTATTCGGGCACGAGACATGGCATAAGGGACATTATTTTTAAAATAGTTTTGAGCCAATACTAGCCTCAAAATTATTTTCTAAACAAGCATTATTACTAGCGGAGGCCCTTCCGAGTGGTGGACTGGAAAAGAAAAAATCTATGTATACCAATATATATACCAACAGCTGCATAGTGGTAGGACTTTTGTGCTCCAGACTGCAAATGCGGTATGATAAGGCAATTACAGGTGGCATATTATGTCAGTTAGGAGTGATCCTTCTTTGAGATATTTAAGGATTAGGTCTAACCAGGATGATTTGATATTAATCTGCATCACTTGATTAGCATCGGCAATGCTGGACTTTTCTAGAACTTCCAAGTTGAATTTTTGCTCGAGATCCATCGAATCGGTGGTCGCCATGTGAGATAAAAGGTTGGCGCATGCATTCTCTGCCCTTGGAACCTGAATGACTTCAAATTTAGAAAAATATAATGATAGATCGTGCACCTTTTGGAGATACTGAATCATGTTCGGCTCTCAAACTTTGAATTCTCCTCGCACATGTCCAGCCACCAATTGAGAGTCAGTATAGGCATTTAGCTTCTTGATTCCAAGATCGCGGGCGATGCGGAGTCCAGTGAGCAGAGCCTCATACTCTGCCTAATTGTTGGAGGCTGGGAAGGAGAAGCGGATGCCATACTCAAGGGTCGCGCCCTCCAGACTAGTAAGAACCAAGCCAGCACTAGAGCCATTTGCGTTAGTTCGGAGGTATCCGGAGTGGACCATCCTCACGAATGGTGCATTCAAGGAGAATATCTGCCAGAATTTGTGCTTTGATTGCTGGGTGGGGCTAATATCGGAGGTCGTGCTCAGTTAGCTCGATGGCCTATTTGGTCATTCTTCCGAACAAGTTCAGATGATGGAGGATCAGCTTAATGGGTTGATCGGTCAGGTCCGTCACAGTGTGTGTTTGAAAGTAAGGTCGCATCTTTTGGACAAATGTTATGAGGGGCAATACCACTTTTTCAATTCGGGCATACCTCATCTCAGCATCCCAAAGTATTTTGCTAATATAGTAAATTGCCTTTTAAATTTTAGCTTTCTCTCAAATTAGCACAGACCCGATGACACCCTCAGAGATTGCCAGGTATAGATATAGCATCTCCCCAGGCCTTGGACTGCTAAAGAGGTGGCAAGCCGAGGTATTTCTTTAGGTCTTCGAAGGATTGTTGGCAGTCCGAAATCCACTAGAAGTTCTTAGCTGACCAAAGTGCCTTAAAGAAGGGCAAATATCTCTTGACTGATCGAGCAACAATGCAGTTGAGGGCAGCTATCCTTTCTGTAAGACGCTGCACCTCCTTGACCGATCCTGGAGGTGACATTTGCTGCAAAGCTTGAATTTTCTATGGATTTGCCTCAATGCCTTGTTGGAAGACCATAAAACCCAAGAATTTTCCCGAGTTGACTCCAAAGGCACATTTGGTTGGATTAAGCTTCATTTGATACTTTCGGAGTGTGGCGAAGCTTTCTGTAAGATCATCAATATGCTGGGATCTTCCTTGCTTTTAACCAGCATATCATCAACATAAACCTCCATATTTCGATCAATTTATTTTTTAAAGACTTTATTAACCAGCCACTGGTATGTTGCACCTGCATTTTTTAAACCAAAAGGCATGACTCGGTAACAGTAGATACCTTGGTCGGTTATGAAGGTGATCTTTTCCTCGTCCTCGGATGTCATGCAAATTTGATTATAGCCCGAATAGTCATCAATGAAGGTCAACATCTAATGGCCCAATGTGGCATCCATAAGTTGGTCAATCCGAGGCAGAGAAAAACTGTCCTTCGAGCAAGCCTTGTTAAGGTCTGTGAAGTCGATGCAGATCCTTCATTTGCCATTTGACTTCTTTACCATGACAACATTCGCCAGCCAGTCGGGATAGTTTACTTTCCGAATGAAGTTGGCCTTAATGAGCTTATCCACCTCCTCTTCAATAGCTTTCTGACGCTCGGGAGCGAAGCTTCTCTTTTTCTGCTTGATTAGCTGAAATGTCTCATCCACATTGAGGCAATGGACGAGGACATTTGGGTCGATCCCTTGCATGTCTGAAACATACCAAGCAAAGACATTAGCATTTCTTCGAAGGAACTCAACCAAATCCTGCCGAGGCTTTCCCTTCAGTTGTGATCCGATCCTTATGGTTCGGTCGGATCAAGTTTCATCAAGTGGCACCTCTTCAAGTTCCTTGGCTGGCTCTCCCCATTGCTCAGCAAAATCCTCTCAAGCATCCAACCCATCAACCTTAGGCTTTCTAAACTATAGGTTGGCAACGAAGCAATACCGAGCCACGGCTTGACTTCCTCAAACAACTCCCACTCCCCATTCTGTGGAAAACTTCATAGCAAGATGAGGAATAGAGATGACATCTTTGAGGGATATTTGTCCTGGTCTGTCGAGGATGGCGTTGTAAGGGGACCGAAGCTTGGTCATCAGAAAGTCCATGTGTATAGTGGCTATGCTGGGCCAAGTGCCTGCTTGGACTATCAAGGTGATGACCCCCTCGGGGATAATGGCATCGCCTGTAAAACCACTAAAGTGGACTCTATGACCTGGAGGTTTTTCATTCGCAACTTCATCCTCACAAAGGCATCAAAATACAAAACATTAACATAGCTTCCACTATCAGCCAAAATCGATGTACATCATAGTCATTTATGTTAAGGGATACAACCAATGCATTATTGTGCGGATACTATATCTCCTGGAAGTCAGAAAAAGAAAGCTCATCGGTCCGAGCCCTCTTTGGTGGACTTTCCTCTTCACTCGGCCAAATCGATGAGGAGCTGATCGTTGCTATCATATTGACATTGCCAACGACTGAAGGGTTTGGTGGAGGGGTTGGCGAGGCTCAGGCTAGCGATCTCCTCCATTGTTCGGCTCGGGGGCTCTTCTGAACTGGTGCAGCCTGCCCCGTCAGATGAGTTGCTCAATCTCATTCCGAAGCTACCAGCACTCCTCGGTGTTGTGCCCGTAGTCCCGGTGGAATCAACAATACTTGGTCATATCCCTCCGGGCCCCGTTCCCCCGAAGAGGTGGCGATCGAGGGATCTAGAGCTTGATCTCCATTAGGATTTGTGCCCTTGGTGCAATGAGTGGGATGTACTGATTGAACCTTCGGGCCAAGCTCCGAGTATGAACCCTGGGCGGTTGTGGAGGAACTCTCTGACGGTGAGGCGGGCTGGCACGGTGAAGGGGTCGATTCTTCTTGAACCCTTGGCCTCTTTCCTCCTTAATTGCTCGGCTCGAGCTGACCTCCATGACTCCTCAACTCTGGCGTACTTATCTCCAGGGCCATCATGTCGGATAGGCTTTTCGGATAATTGACCTTTAGGACCAAATAGAAGTCACCCTTCTTCAATACTCCGCCTACCAAGGTGGACATTGCCACCTCATGATTGAGGTGATCTACTTCCAACATGGCCATGTTGAATCGGCCGAGGTAATTCTTCAAGGATTTCCCCCTCCCTCTGCTAGACCTTGGAGAGGGAATCAGTTCTTCATCGATGATGATGGTTGCTGACGAACTAGCTGATGAATAGGTTACTCAACTCATCAAATGAATTGATGGAACTTGGCTTCAGGCTGTTGAACCAAGTTCTGACGGACCCCATAAGTGTAGAGGAAAAGGCTCTGCATAGGATCGCATCTGACGCTCCGTGAAACATCATGATGGATCGAAAGCTGCTTAGATGGTCGTCGAGTCAGCGGACCCATGGTACGGTTAGTGGTGGGAAGCTTGATATAAGGAGGGATAACTTTTCCATGATCTCCTTGGAGAAGGGGATGTCCTATTCTGCCTTCGATTAGAAGAAGGGACATGCCTGATGGCATTTAGCTCCTGGCGCCACTTCCGGTGCATCTCCTGCATTTATCGTCGTATCCCCTCATCTCGGATGGTAGGAGAGACTGGCCGAGGAGAATATGGCAATGGCATCAAGTCATGGCAGGATGACATAGAGGAGAGAGAGCAAACTTGCCGAGATCTAGGCGAGCTCTTTCTCCCGGCCTTCTTTGGCGCTGGCTCAATCCTCCTGGGTCGCTAAGGATGGCCCACGACCTCGGGCGGGTTGAAAGAAGAGATCGCCGATGAAGCGAGGGCGATGGCTCCATCAAGGAGTTGTGAAGCAGGAGCAGCCGAACAGGGAGCCTTCTGGAGCCCGTGGATTAGCTGTGCAAGGGCTTGCACTTGCTATACCAACATAGCAAACTGATCCTGAGTCACCGTGGATGCCGACGGTGAGGGAGTCTCGGTTGGCGGCGATAGTGGAGGCACCGCATTTTTTGAAGGATTAGGCCTCTGAAAGGCGGTTTGACCCTGTATATCAGAGGTAGCTCTCCTCCGATTAACCATTGAAGGGTTGTTCTTCTGGATCTAAGCCTTGTCTCCTTGATTACAAGTTTATGGGACTTGAGACCCTTCCTCTAGCGCCAATCTATTGCTGTAGAAATTCGTTCTCCAACTCAGATGCAGTCCAACTCCGGATCTGGATGCCGATCTCTCATTCGGATAAAACCTGCAAGACAATCCTCGCGCAGAGAGTACGGGGGTGGCCCTCTGCGGAAGACCTTCCGACGTCCAAATCAGTGGAGATTCACAGCAAGCAGATATGAAAGAATGCTCTCACAGAAGAGTCCCTCTAGAACGGCTTCTCTGGGAGCTTGGGGAGCTCTGGCCGAGCTTCAATGGAGTTTTTTCTCATTGAAAGAGTGAGCATACCTGAAAGACTTCAAGATAGAGCATATATATAGGTTAGCAAGGTGATGGCAAATAACTACCTGATTCCTTGGGCGTGTCACCGAGGGTCCGAAACCGTTATGATTCGAATCAAGTTTGTTACGAAATCGGTAGCTTTCGAATCTGGTTAGTTAGAAAATCAACAATTAGGGAGGTTAGCTAGTGCTTTGAGATTCGGTGACTTAGAGGCTCTAGGTCACATTTGGCGTTATCTGGCTTTTTCCTTTTCTTAGAGCAATCGGAGACCCAAGTGGTTGAAATCTTACCAATTATCATGGATTTGAATTCTTCCACGCTTGGTTCCACATAGGTTTAGGGGTACCTCGGTCTGGACCGAGGTATGAGAATAGCTCGGTCACGCCGAGGCACAAGAATAGCTCAGTCTAGCCAAGGTACGAGGATGGCTCGATCTTGCTGAGGCACAAAAATAGCTCGGTCTTGCCGAGGCACAAGGATAGCTTGGCTTTGCCGAGGTGTATCTGCTTTATTCTTTTCTGGATGTAACAACTGGCGGATCAAAAATCAAAAATAATCTCGACTTTTTTATCGTATGTACGAATATTGATGTGATAATGATTTTATCCCTCATTAGACACCTAGCACCATATTAGCAGCAGGTTCTCTCGACACCATATAAGTAGCTTTTAACCATAGCAAAAGCTTCATGCAGGCAAAAAATTACTTTAGTTCGAGCATATTGATCATGCCAATACCATCTTCTGAAGTATATGCAGCCAATTAAAATGCCCCATGGAACAAGTCATAGAAATGAAACAAGTTCTGTTCAAACAAGTTCTGTTCAGCCATAGAAACACTGAGCAGTTTGTTTTCATTTATTCAGCTAAGATCACAAAGAGTTCTTGGCATTTCAAACCACACACTGAGATCACAGGGCATAACCGAGTGAACATCCATTAGCTGGCAATGTGAACAGGTTCAAACTCCTTCTCGACCGATGCTTTCACTGCATCGAGCACCAGTTGTGTCTTTCTAGTGATAGTGGACCATTTTTTATCTGGCTTGCAGCCAGAATCTCTTATGCTTGCTGCTAACCTTGAGAACTCTTGGATCATGAGGGCTTCCTGTGGAAGGTCAGTTGAGACGACATGCTCGCTAGGCAGTGGTTGCCATCCAGTCACCAGCTCCGTAAAGCCTGCATCTGTGGCGAACCTGAATTTAGCAGGGGTCTCCTCAAAAGGTATCACAAAATCACTTAAATGTAGGGTTCCTCTTGTTCCGATAACAGAGAGCTCCATTGTCAGATGAGCAAGGAAAGAGCAGTGGAAAGTTGCAACTTTGCCATCATCCCATAAGAGAGTAGCCCCACATGACAAGATCACACCTGCTTCATTCTTCACGGGGCCATGGTGGGCGATCACAGTTTTGGGCAATTCATAATCAGCAGCCCATAGGACAGAGCGGATGCAGTACCACCCAACATCACCAAGAGCTCCAAGGGCATCAAGATCAGGCCTCACACGGATGTCATTCTGAAGGAAATCAGGGTCTCCGCAAAAGCTGAAGGCGCTGTGAATCTGCCAGTCCCATGAAATAATTAAATATAAGTTCACATTCACTTTGAGGAATCATTCATTACTTCTAATGTGAAAAAGATCCAACTGGTGCAACATTATTCACAGTTCAAGGCTACTAAAGGAGCAACATATGAGTGACACGGGATAACCTATATCACTAAGGCGTCAATAAAATCTGTTTATGATAGCAGATCAGAGAATGCACTCTAAATTGCCAAAAGAAAATGTGCAACAGTGCAGCCTATGATCCTGACATTCATTTGCAAATATAGGAAGAACAATTGACTATTATCTTGATTTTGTGATGATTCATCCGTAGACTCCTTCGTTTAGACCCATTGAAGGAAAAATTACAACTTAGAAGGAGCCTAACTTATCAGAAAATTGAGAGCAGAATCAGGCACAATTCAGACCTTGCAGGCAGAGGGATGTTAGACATGAGGAGAAGCACACACTTGTCCCTCCTCCCCTTATGAAGACTTACATGTGTGCCGATAATTGAAACAATGGCCCCTCTATCTCCAAGTTTGTGAGTTTCTTAAGATTCCTGCAAGACCCCAGTTCCACCCCACTCCCATCCCCAAAAAGAACCCAACAAAATTCACAAGCTCACATAGGCATTATTCACAAAGCTTAAATCCCACTGAAAGAAGCCCTACACAATCAAAGGGAAAAAGTAATCAGAGCAGTTCCCTCTATGACACGAAAATAACACAAAAAACTAATTGCCGAACAATTCCCAACCCAATACAGGCTGCTTTATGAAAGGTGTCACAACAAAACTAGACTCGCAAGGACAAAGTGAAAATTGCATCCAGTTAAAAGAAGAATCCATTCAAAAGTTGGAGATATATTTGCCCAAAATAAGTAGGGCATATTTCACAAGTAGATAATAATTTTATAATATCACAACTAAAACACTTTTTAAGGCAAAGATCTTCAACGCTTATGCAAAGTTGCCCCCATATCTGGATTACTAACTTGCATAATTTTCTAGAATAGAATTCAACATCTTTGGGAAAAACCTTTGACACATACAATTATATGGGAACAGAAGGGAAAGTTCTCAATTTTCATCTTGGAAGTCTTTGAAATAGAAAAAATTTTGAAAGAGTAGGAGACCTGGATGAATTGCAAGAGTACTTACAGAAAGACTACTTTGGATAGATAGAACATGAAACCCAAATATGCATGCGAGCGTGTAAATATAATATGTATGTGTGTACATTATGTGCACGCGTGCGTGCACAGAGACAGAGATAGACAAAGGAAGTGGAGAATATAATGAGAGAGTTTATTGAAAAACAGAATATGAATATTCAGAGACTTCGATAGAGCTTCCATTTAATTTAAAATCTAGTCCGGACACCTCATCTGCTCCAGATCACTTGCATAGACACATGCTAATCTAGTGCTCAATTTTTGAGGACAACTTAACCTGTCACCCTGAGAAACTAAAATAGACTTAAGAAGCTATAGCTTAGCATCTTCTGATACAATTTAGATTGAACTTGGCTTCTCAAAAACCTAGGACCGATATGGTATTTCATTTCTTTTCTGTCTTTGTTTTCAAAAATCTTAGACGAAAAATAAACCAGATCAAACAACTTATATGATGAAACCTTTGTTGTTTAAATTGCTTGTAGAATTTCTAGGGCTTTTGGAATCAAAGATTTCTTTCTTTCAAAAAGACTGAAAATAAAAGCAAGATATAGCATAAGTTTATACTATATTCGACAACAATCCTCATGTGGTATTTCACCAATTTGTAAATAAACAACAAAACAAACAATGCACTTTGATTGAGCTTAATGGGATATGTATGCTATCCCACTTAAGTAACCAAAAATATCAGTCTAACCTCTTTATATATTGTGTACTGCTTTGCATACCCCAGTCTGTATGCAGAATGAGTACCGAACCATGTTCTATACACCTTACACACAAGGTAGGTGGTTTTTTCAGGGCTTTAATGCTCATTTTTACTCCTAGGCACTCACCATAAGCCTGGTATGTGGGTATGTTCTGGGACACATGAAGCATTTTTCTCATATAATCTCAGGCATAATTCTTAAACTCTTAAGACAGCAATTTTCAAGGACAAACTCAGACGTGATAGAAATACTGAGCAATATATAAACAACAAACTCATCACTATGCTGGATCTGCCACCTTTTAATTAAAAGAAAGAAAGAAGTAAAAAAAGAAGAAAGAACCGATTTCATTTATTTGAAGCCAACAAGGGTAACAGTAGCAAGATGTAAAAGCAGACACTACACTATGCAAATTGAAATCGCAGACAAAAGTTTTTTGAGGGAACAAGTGTAAAATTTTCACACCCAAGAATTTGGGTGTATAGGGAAAGATTGGATGAAAGGTCTAGAGACGAAAGAACACTGGATATATTAATGAGCCTCCTTTGGAGTGAACTGCATTGCTCCCTGAAAAGATAAACGACTTATCCTTCAAAAAGAAAAGAGAAAAGACTTAAAAAGGAGGAGGTGGCGATGTTCTCAACCAGTGAAACCCTACATAGAAGGCCAGACCAAGACTTCCAAGGGTAACAACTGGCTCAGTCAATAAATTCTCTAGTCGAGGTACAAAAGACAGTTCAAAATATAAATATGGTATTTTACGTTCATCATCAACTTTCTGTTAACCAAAAAATTCTCCCCAAAAAATCAAAATTACTTTTTTTTTTCTGTTGACGAGCAAGCAAATGGCAAGTCCAATCGTTCAATCGTGCCCCCTCACAACTACATATAAAATTCTTAATTTCCATAGAATGCACACAAAATCCTTCAACCCAAGGTCGAATTAGCATCCACATATACACAAACGATCAAGCAGATCCCTTTTCGTAAACTCCTAATCTGCGAAGGAAAAGTTAATCTTCTCAAGAAAAACATCAAAATTCACCACAGATTGCAACTTGGGCCGGGTTCAACCCGAACCTAGCCCGCCGAACCCGATTTACAGCAGTGTTTAAACTCATGTTTAACCCGAAAGACTCGAGTTTAATCCGTCCCGATTTACAATTGATCCGGGTTAGGGTTGACCGCAATCCAAACCCGAGATAACCCGAACCCAAGGATTACCCGAATGGGAGTAGCTTATCGGTATCAGATTTTTTGGGACATTGAAGGCGTCAAACGGATCGGACGAGATGACCAACTTGAGAACGAGAAGGGAAGAGGGCAAGGACGTCGGTCGCAGGCGAAGAAAAGGACAAACATAAAAAGCAAACCACCCGCACATTTCGTTTCACTTTCCACCTTCTCTCTTCTTTGTTTTAGATAAGACTTTTTTTTAATACAATATTAAAGTCCCGAGTCCAGTTTATGTGTTCGGCAAGAAATTTTGTTTTCTGTCTTTGAGATCCATAATTCAGTGTTTATTTACTTTAGAAAAAGTTTTTTTTTCATCAATCCGAATTCCAACCCGAAACTCAATCTGAACCCGATTTTTAAAAATATGGTTATGATTGACACTTTACAAATAGGGTTAGGGTTAGAGTTGACATTTTATAAATAGGATTAGGGTTAGAACTGAGAAAAACCCATGTTTCATAAGCCGGAGTTGCACCCCTAGCCACAGATAAGTCGATTAAGATGATCCATTCAATGAGCTCCCAGATTCATCCCAAAACATATAAAAAGCAATTACCTTTGGGGGCCAAAACAGGAAGGAACGACAGCAATTACCGTTTTCAGCTGGCCAAACCGGTTGGGATCCGAGAGGAGCTCCCTCATCCTGGCCGTCCGTGGGTGGTGCATCCACATGGTGGAGTCCATGAACAGCACTCCGCGGGACCCGCAGGCGTCCAGGATCCGGTCCAGATCCGCGGCGCAGAGCGCCGTGGGCTTCTCGAGGAGCACATGCTTTCCGCGCTCCGCCGCGGCCACCGCCCAGCGCACGTGGAGGCTCGTGGGGAGCGGCAGGTAGACGGCGTCGACGGCGGGATCGTCGAGGACGGCCTCGTAGGAGCCGTGGGCGCGGGCGGCCGGCGGGAGGCCGTTGTCGGCGATGAATCGGACGGCCTTGTCGAGGGAGCGGCTGCCGACGGCGACGACGGTGGCGTTGGGGGCGAGGGCGATGGCCCGGGAGACCTTGCGGGCGATCTCGGCGCACCCCAGGATGCCGAAGTGGATAAGCTTCGCTTTGTCGGCCATCTCTCTGTTCCTTTCCGCTTGTGGGGGAGGCTGTTCAGAGTTCAGAGTTCAGACTTCTTCTAAATAAGGAGCGAGGTGCGACAAGCGCCGAGTGCCGAGAATCTTTGGTCGGAGCTGCCACTAAACGTTGCCCTTGCCGTTCGAACAAAATTACGGGGATATTCCGCACGAGAACCCAAACCTCGCAAGAAGCCAGCGGCAAATAGGAGTCTGGAAGAGCCGCAAGCGCTCGCACAGCTATCCGCACGCTGCTGCTCGGGAACAGCTTTTATCCCAGCAGTTAATTACTTAATCCGAACACGGCATGTTGAAAATTGAAATAGCTGGCGATTGCCGTGATATCTGTTAATCGTTTAAACTTTTTTTTTTAAAGGTTTTCAATTAAAAAATAAAATTACTTTCAACGCCGCCGCCACGGGCGAACGTCGCTCAAGCGTTGGAGCGCTTCTCGCGAGGGCTCGCGCGTGCGCGTCGCACTGCGTTGGTGCGACATTGGAGCGCTTCTCGCGAGCGCTCGCGCGTGCGCGTCGCACCAACGCAGTGCGAGCGTGGATAAAGGGTCAGCAACGATTCGATTAGTTTGATTTTCAAATCTCTGACGTGATTCGAAAGTAACGTCTGTTAGAGCTTTAAGATCATAACGAGCTGAACCATTAGGATTTCTTAATCTTATCTATAAATAAACTCAAGAATTTAGAGCTGCGTAAGTTTTCCAACCCAAGCCTGAATCCTTTTTTTTTTTTATCCCATCAAAGTTTTTTTTTTTTACTAAATTATGCTGTGAGAAGAAAAGGTCCATGTCTCGTAAGCCCCGAAAAAAAAAAAAAAAAAACTTTCATCTTTTCTTTAATATTATTTTTATTTTTTTATTATTTTGTTATTATTTATTAATTTAATTTTTGGATATCTGATAGAGTCATTGTACCTTCACACTTAGAACTATATGAAGGAGCAAAAGCTAATTTTTAAGGTAACGTCCTATACACCTTAGTGTAAGCATGATTCTCAACTCCTTTTAATGTAAATTTTATATTTAAATTTTTAACAATTTCTAGATAGTTTGAAAGTCATTATCTTCAACAGTTAAAGAACTAATTTTTCTTTTCACTAGAAATTACTAATTTTTTTAAAAAAATATCAGTTATTGTTGTAATTTACTAAGAGGAAAAAATCTGTTTTTGAAGAAAAAAAAGTTTTTACTACATTTAAATCTATGCAAAAGTCTTAGAAACTATTTTTAAAAAAAAAGGTTTTGAATTTATTTATTTTTAAATTTTAAGTTTTAATTTTAAATTTTAAAAATCTAAAAAATTTGATTTTAAAATTTAATATTTTAAAATTTAAATTTAAATTTAAATTAGTTAAGTTAATTTTGTTTAGTGGTTACTTTCTTTATTGCAAGTAGTTTTTAGATTTAAAATTTTAATTTAAATTTAAAATCTAGAAATTATTTTAAAAATCATTAATTTAAAAACAGAAACTATAAGACTAAACCTTTAAAATTGTATTTAGCAAAACCAATTAAGCAACCAATACTCTCATAAAATGAGTTTAGATTACTTTAGTGCAATAAAACTCCACAAGTTTAATGGATCATTTTTTAGGAGGTGACAAAACCAAGTGAAATCCTGGTTTGCTACTTTAGGATTATTTTCTACTATAAAATTTTGAAATTCTAAATCCAATTCTCAACCAAGATTTTCTATTCTGATTGAAACTTCTTTCTCCTCAACATCAAAAACTTCTTAAGAAATATATTTTCATTGTAAACATAATTTTAAGTGCTCTTTTAGATAACCTCTATAATATTTATCTTTCTGTCAAAACTGCTAAGGAATTATAAGATGCCCTTGAGGCTGAGTATGAGATGGATGATGCTAGTCTAGATGGTTTTACTATCTTAAAATTCTAGACCGACATCATGCATCTTAAAATTTTGAAAGTATATAATGGTGGATTGCAAACCTAGTAATATTCAAATTTATAAAGTTCAAGATCTTCTTAAAAAGGCAGAGTTGACTAGCTATACTTTTTTCTGAAAGTTATAAGGTTCAAGTCTTAGCTGATGCCTTTCCATCTTCTTGTTCAACATTTTTGCAAGAGCTAAGCCGACATCATGTCAACATGCGGTTAATTAGAGAAGTTGACTACATCTATGGGCAAACAGACACCTTATGGTAATTGAAAACTGACCTATCCCATTCGGATAGAGTCAGAAGACCAAACATTAAACTATGGAATATAGCTCTCTAAGGTAGTATTTGAAATAGGAGATAAGAAGGATATCCAGGGGATATCCCCTCTTATTCCCAAAAGTCATAACTATAAGGGATAGCTGGAATAAAGTTAATCAAAGGGATAATTCATGGTTAACCATAGTTAACCATGAGAGGCTATATTGGCTATCCCTGGTTAATCCCTAGGATAAGATTACCATCAAGGGAGTTATTCCCCCTCACCCATGTTTAAACATGGGTTATCCCCTCTGGTTAAAAGCACTATCCCTGTAGCTATAGCATTTGGGGATAAGGAGGGATATCCAGGGAATATCTTCCCTTATCCATCATATTCCTAAAAATGTAGGAATAACTGATTATCCCTTCAAATAAGAGTAAAAAAAAGTTATCCTATGGATTTACCTTTTTGCATTTGATATGATCAATGGGATAGCCAAGGAATATCCCTAGGGATAGCCAAGGGATAAACTCTATCCCGTACACTTATCTATGGATAATATTTTTTCTATCAAATACTATTTACTCTATAGAATAAGGGAATAGTCTTTTCGAGCCATAGGATGCATTTAACTCCCATACCCAAGGAAGTCATCATTGCAACCGCTTCTTCCCTCTTAGCCATAGAGACTTTAGCACCAATCTCTGGTGCTAGAGCTACTTGGTTGGTAGACCTCTAGAATTAGAGCTAGTTGCTTGGTGCTTGACCTCACCTGCGGCTTGATTGCAGCCTTAACATCTTCATCATCGTTGCCAAGGCCTAGCAAGGACAATGTGGGGTTGCCGATTCGGTGCCAAATGGCTTCTTCCGAACTTCTTTTCTTGGTTGAGTTGTCGCTGGCTTGGTGCCCAAACATGGGATGGGGGATGGCAAACAAACGGAAGCTTCTATTTGCACCGTAAAAATTACTCTGTAGCCCTTTTTATTAAAAAAATTTTGTTACTCTATGCACCCTCCAAAATTCTCTCTATAACCCCCCCCCCCCCCCCCCCCCCCCCCTCACCTTAAACAGAGAAAATTTCTCAACTATCCTTTTCTCCTTTGTTTTGGTCTCCACACCCCTCTCCCTCAACGCACCATCCGAACCCCTCCTTCCTCTCTTTCCTTCTCTCCCTTCTTTCTCGGCAGCGGCGTGGCATCCCCGACGAGTCCTCCTTCCTCGGTAACGGCAGGCAACGGCGGCCCTCACTTTGGATAGGATGTCCGTCTCCCTCAGTCGCCCTCCGCCTACACTCCGCCTCCCTCCCTCGCCCTCTACCTTCTTCCCTCGTCAAAAGTTTCTCGCCTCCTCTCCAACACCCTCCTGTTCGACCCAACAGGGCCGAACAGAAAGAACTTGTTCGGCTCCGTTGGACCGAACAGAAGTAGGAGCCAAAAGAGGGCCCCTATTCGTCCCTGTATGGCCGAACAGAGGTGATTTGTTTGGCCCTATATGGCCGAACAATAGGGCCGAACAAATCACAAATCATGAAAAAAAATTGTTACTCTCAAAACCCTCCAAAATTCTCTCTATGCCCTCCTAAAAAAAGAAAATTCCTCAACTACCCATTTCCCCTTTGTTTTGGTCTACACACCCCTCTCCCTCAACGCACTATCCTAACCCCTCCTTCCTCTCTTCCCTTCTCTCCCTTCTCCTTTCCCAGCAGCGGCGTGGCATCCCCGACGAGTCCTCCTTCTTCGGCACCGGCAGGCAACGATGGCCCTCACTTTGGATAAGGTAAATTCTCCCTCCATCGTCATCCGCCTTCCTTCCTCGCCATCCACCTCCTTCCGTTGCCCTCCACCTCCACTCTGCCTCCCTCCACCTCTCTTCCTCGCCGAAAGTTTTCCGTCTTCTTTTCATCACACTCCATCTCTCTGTTCGGGCCAACGGAGTCGAACAGAAAGGCCCTATTCGACTCCGTTGGACCGGACAGAAGTAGAGGCCGAACAATAGGGCCGATCAAATTATGAACCATAAAAAAAATTGAAACAAGTTAAAAAATGAACGTTTGCGTTCGTAGAACCTTTCCAAATCGCTAGTTGCTTGTTCATTATTCAATTGAATATTAAAATCTCTTCAAACAAGGCTAAAAATGGATTGAGGGGATTTTTTTTCACCTGAACGTTGGGAGGGGGGAGTGGGGGTGGAAGGGGGTGTTTTGTTCACGTGAGTGCAAAGAGTAGGGTATTTTGATAAAGTTTTATAAAAGTAAAATTGATATTTTTTTGTTAAGTGGGGTTGTACAGAGTAATTTTTGAAGCTCCCAAGCAAACGTGGGCTTGAAGAACCCTTCATCTCTAGCATTGGTGCCAAAGTCGATGAGCTTCTGCCTACTATTTTCTTTTTGTAGCCCTCTTTGGAGCCATAAAGTTGATTATTTCTGCAAGAAAATCCCAGTCAAATAGATCAGTTAGAGTGTAAAAAGAGAGAAAAAAAAAAGAAAAGTAAGATTATGGGTTTAAAGAAACCTTGCAAGGTTAGGTTGAGTCCAACTTAGACCAAGGTTTCTTTATAGAGCACTTCGATACTAGAGGAGGTTGGAGTTTCAAAAGCTGAGCTATAGCTTCCTTTCCTTCAAATGAAAGTTCATAAGGCAATTAGGCTTCTTGCTCAGATGTTTCTAGGCCATTTCAAACAACCAGATCCTTCAGCAAGATAAACAAGGAAAAGCTTATTCTTCCATCCATGGATGGAAGGACTATTGTAAGAATTATTTTTCCCTTTTAAATAGAAAATACTACCATCCAACTTCAATGGCATACTTTTTGATGGTGAAAAAAATGGTACAAAATAGCTTGAGATAGGAGAATCCTGAGCTCAAATGTATGGGAAATATTAAAACCTACAACTATTCGCTTAGAGTTGGATATGAATCGAGTTAGAGAAATATGGCACAAGCTTAAGAAATTGGTTATGAAAGAGTGCTTGGATAGATGTAACTCATCTATTAGATCATTTTCATACAAATAAAGTCAACCTATGGAATGGTTGGAGACCAAATCCATCCAACTAAGAATGGTTAACCAGAAGCTGTCAAGAATAATATACATTTGAGACAAATGATCTAGATCCCCTGAGAGAGAATAGTCGGCTCTTCAGCCATAAGCATAGGTACTCCTTTGAAAGAAAAAGAGGATAAGGAGGAAAAGGAATAATGCAAAATATTGAGGAAGAAAAGGAGTTTATGGTTGAACTAATCTATAGTTATGGTCAAGCTACACACATGTTATGTTAATTCGTACAACATTTTAACCTTTAATCCAATGACATGACATAGTTTGACTCCTAAAAAGTAAGTTTTTGACAAATTTAATTATATTGCTTGAGTAAGCTTTCGATCAAGTTAACATATATCAATATAAAGTTAACCATTATTATGATTCTGTTTAAATATGAAAACCTTGTAAGCCTGACGAGATGTTGACCAAAATCTTACAAACTACATTTTAAAATAATTCTATTTAGTATTTTGCTTTCTTAATATTTTAAGCTAAATTAATTTTTTAAAATTTTTATTCCAAGAGAAAGCACCTTTGTTGACTTAATCAAGATTTCCTAGAATTTTTTGATTTTATTCTTGAAAAGAGAGTTAACTTTTTATTCTAAAAAAATTAATATTTCTTATATTTTTATTGCATTTAGATGGATGGAGGGTGATATGGCTAATCAACTGTCAGGCGGAACGATAACACACGATTTTTTGAGCAATTGCCGCTAGCTTAAGGCTCAGCTATAGCTCCGGCCTCCAGCTTCGGCCTCGGATTCGACTCGGCTTCCAGCTTCGGCCCCGGATTCGGCTTGGCCTCCAGCTTCGGCCCGGATTCGACTTGGCCTCTAGCTTCAGCCTCGGATTCGACTCGGCTTCCAGCTTCAGCCTGGATTGGCTTGGCCTCCAGCTTCGGCCCCGGATTCGGCTTGGCCACCAGCTTCAGCCGTGGATTCGGCTTGGCCTCCAGCTTCAGCCGTGGATTCGGCTCGGGCTCCAGCTTCGGCCTCGGATTCGACTTAGCCTCCAGCTTCGGCCTCGGCCGACGCGACCACGACATTTCTAGCACCAAAACATTTATGGCCTCAAAGGCCACATGCATCCACTTTAAGGCATTTATTGCCTTATTCTCTCCCGTATTGAAGCACTTATGGCTGCCACGTTGGCCACGGCACTTCCTCTCGGCTCCAGATCGGCTCCTGGCCTAAGCCTTGGCTCCAGCATCGGCTTCTAGCCTCGGCATTGGCCCCAGCTCAAACATCGGCTTCTGGCCTCGGCATCGGCCCTGGCTCCAATTCCGGCTCTGATCTTAGCCATCGATGCAGTTCAAATCATGAAGCCGAACTTCAATGCTGAACAGACTTAAAACTACTGCACGATCTACTCACCTACCTTTTACCAAGATCACGGGCGGTTACAACTGCTGCGCAATTGCCAATATACGCGGCACCCATTCAGCAACGGCTCACCTGCCCGCTGTTCTCGGAGCTCATCCCAATAAAGCAGATTCAACAGGGTAAAGGTGACCCCCTGGACAGGTATAAAAAGAGGACCAAGCTCAACGCAAGGGATCTCTCTCTTTTCAATCTCTTTCTCTAGCATTGCTCTACGACAAAACTACTTTCTACGAGTTCACTAACTTGAGCGTCGGAGGGTCCCCGCCGGAACCAATGGCCCGGGACTTCTTGCAGGTTCCCGGAGAAAGAAGGCAGTCTTTCCCTATCCTCGGAGGCCCTAAAAGATCTCAACACGCCCGGCGCTCATCACCAGTGACTTGGTAGCAACAGATTGGCACGCCAGGTAGGGGTCGCGGTGGTATAGCTGCAGCCAGACGTTTACCCTCACGCCTCTGCGACCCCACGACCTCTGCAAGGAAGACATTGGTGACCACGGAAGCTCAGGAAGCTTCTACAAGTCAGGTTGTGGAGCGCATCCCGCAGGCTGAGCAATCGGAGGACAACCTCCATGTTCCGCCTCCTGCGCCACCGCAGGTTAGCCAATTCGATCGGCTAGATGCCCTGGCCCATCAAGTGCAGGATCTGATGACAATGGTGCGGGGACTACAGGAGCATTGCTTTGCTGCCACGCCTGGGCCGCCTCAGCCCCCTCCGCTCCACGAGGAGGGTCATGAAGCCAGTCAGCCTTATCAGGGAAAGACCCCTCCTACGGCCTCCCACCACTCATCCCCGAGGCCTCGCCGCCGTGAGACCTTGAGGCGACGATGGTCCCTCTCCCGTCATTCTGATCGTTCTCACAGGCAACGCAGTGAGAAAGAGCCACGACGTGTGCACTCTATACACCGGCGGGCCTCTTCATCCTCATCCTTTGACTTTTCTAAAGGAGACTCGAGCAAGAAGGCCACTCGTCGGGCCGAGCAACTGCTTGACGAATATCATTAATGATTGGAGGAACTCAGCCGTCGGATCGCCAACCCAACCGGGGTGGACTACGACCATCGTCCCTCACTTTCTCGGCGCATCATGGAGGAGCCAGTCCTACCCCGGTTCCATCTTCCCCAACTGGACCCATACGATGGCACGACGGACCCTCTATACCACTTGGAGAGCTACAAGGTCCTCATGCAGGTTCAGGGGGCGACAGACTCTCTCCTGTGTGTTACCTTTCCAGCCACACTTCGAAAGGCGGCGCATGCATGGTATTCCTGTCTGCCACCACGCAGCATCAACTCATTCAAGCAACTCGAGCGATCTTTCCTGGCCCACTTTGACGTATGCTGGAAGATCCCTCGAGTCGCCGATAGCTTGTTCGTTGTCCAACAAAGGAGCGGCGAGACTCTAAAGGACTTCGTAGCTTGGTTCAAGGAGGCTACGCTCGAGGTCTATAACTTGGAGGATTCTGTAGCCACCCTAGCACTGAAGCGAGGACTTCGCCCATCCAGATTTGCGTATTCTCTGAATAAAAAGCCCTCCGGCTCCTACGCCGAGCTGCTAAGCCGGGCGTAGAAGTACATTCGTGCCGACGAAGCAGACTCTTCCAGAAGGGAGGCCGACAAGAGTTTCAGCAAAAAGTCAACGCACATGGAACCTGCTAGAGGACGGTCCAGAAAGCCTGAGCCGTCTCGTCACCTGGATAACCGGCCCCAAACACTTGTTTCCAAGGAACATTTCACACCCCTCCTCGCTCCGATATCTCACATCTTATTAGAGATCGAGGAAGAGTCTTACTTTCGGCGCCCACCTTCAATGAAGTCAGGGGTCCCCCGCAGCAAGGAAGTCTACTGCCGATATCATAGAGACTATGGCCACGACACTGAAGATTGCCACGAACTGAAAAAAGCTATCGAGGAGCTTGTCCAGCAAGGCTATCTGAGCAAGTTCGTCCGTCGGGGGAACCCTACTACCGCGGGTCCGTCAGCACTTCCCATGCAACAGATTGTCTTAGACAACGCCCCAACAAAGAAAACGATGGCCATGATCTCCTGGGGGGCAGGCAGTTGTTCTAAAATACAACGAGAGGAAGATGAAAATTCTGTAATTCCTTTTTCAAAAAAAGACCTAGAGGGGGTAGTGAATAAAAACGATGATAGCGTCGTCGTTTCTATGATGATCGCCAAACATCCTGTAAAGCGGATTTTGGTTGATAGTGGAAGCTCAGTTAATGTTTTAAGTTATGACGCTTGTATTAGAATGAATTTACCTGCAAGTTCTCTTCTACCCATCACCACTCCGTTGATGGGCTTCACTGGGGATTCAGTCTGGGTCGAAGGGGAAATCACTGTCTCTGTCACAGCCGGACCCCTGCCACGCCAGAGCACGGTTCTCATGAACTTCCTGATGGTGCAGGTCCCCTTGGCGTACAATGCTATTTTGGAGAGACCTGGCTTAAACTTGTTGGATGTTGTCATCTCCACCAAGAGGCTACTTGTGAAGTTCCCCACCAGCGAAGGAGTAGGAGAAATGAGGGGAGAGCAAAATCCGGTACCACTCTGCTACCACCTAGCCCCCAGTCTGCAAGAGACAGCATCGGCAACTGCACCTGAACCGATCGACCCCCGAGACTAGAGGTGGGCACTGGGCCGTGCCGCCCATGGCACGGCACGGCCCAGGCCCACATGGGCCGTGCCTGGCACGGCCCCGTACTGCTACAGTACCGTACCGTGCCGGGCGCAGAAAATTTTTTCTGTTGGCCCAGCACGGCACAGCCCATGACGGGCCTGGGCCGGCCCGCCGTGTCGTGCCGGCATGGCCCACCTGGGCCATGCCAGGCATGGCCCAGGTGGGCCTGGGCCGTGCTGGCCCAGGTGGGCCTGGGCCGTGCCAGGAACGGTCCACCTGGGGCCTGGCCCATGCACGACTCAAATAAAAAAAATTATAAAAAAAATATTTTTTTGATAAATTAAAAAATTATTAAGCATAAAGAATTTTATTAATATAAAGCCACCTTACAGGTGGGGGGTTTGGCATAGACCTCTACCAGTTTATTAATTTAAAATCAAAATGATACAGAAGGAAGGGGGGCTAGGCCTGACCTTCAGTCCAGAACATAATACAATAAGCAAGGAGAAAAAAATAGAAAGAAAAAAAATAAAGATGACTTACGTTAAGTTTTTAACAATTTAAAAAATAAAAATATACAATTATAAAAGTAAAAGAAATGACTCACTCATCACTCATCAGTCATCAGTAGTATTTGTGTCATCGTCATCTTCGCTGGTTAAGTCATGTTCACCTTTATCTTGAAGCCTCGCCTCAGCATCCAACCAATCTTTGAAGCAGATAAGCATCTCAACTGTCTTGCCAGTCATCCTACTTCTCTTTTCATCTAAAATACGTCGACCTGCACTGAAAGCGGATTCCGATGCTACTGTGGACATCGGCACAGCTAAAACATCTCGTGCAATGGTAGACATAACAGGATATTAATTTTTAACATTCTTCCACCAAGCTAATACATCTAGACTTTCTATTTGATCTTCATCATATGCAGAATGAAGATCGTTTCGTAAATAAAATTCCAATTCATTACTTAAAGACGAAGAAGATGAAGAAGATGATGAAGCATGTCCGTGTCTTCTAATGAATGAAAAAATAGATGACGAACGAGATCTAGAAGAAGAAGCAGAGCTTTGAACAGGTATTCTAGATTCACAAATTTTATCATTATATAAATAATAAATATCATTAAGAAGTCGTGTTACCTCATCTTTAGCAGGTTCAGGATTTTGATTCATGTTTTCATAATATTGATCAATTAAAAAAATTACACCATTTAATTTAACTCTAGGATCAAAAACAGCAGCTAAGTTATGCAATGGATATATTCTATTCCAATATTCATTCCATTTAGTTTCATATTATGTATAATAAGCATTAAAACTTCATGATATCTATATTCTTTAAATTTTTCACTAATTCATATGCTTTTTGTAAAAATGAACAAGAAGTTGGATAATAAATACCTGAAAGAACATTCGTAGCATCATAAAAGTAACCAAAAAATCTTCTAAAATTTTACCTTGATTCCAATCAGCTTCAGTCAATGTAAATCCTAATCCACGCTCATTAATATAAGCACTTAATAAGTTCTTATATGGGTATGCATCATGTATCATGGCATAGGTACTATTCCAACAAGTTATTACATCAAGTTTAAATTTTTTAAAACGTTTACCATGATCTACACATAATTGTTTAAATTCTTGAAGTCTTGACCTTGAAGCATGAATAAAAGAAACTGCATTTCTAATTTTTAAATAACCTCTTGAATTATGTTCATGCCAGATTGAGCAGAAAGATTTAATATATGACATGCACATCTAATATGAAATAATTGTCCATCTAAAATGGGATGCAAAGAGTCATTTAATAATGCAACAGTAGAATTATTATTAGATGCATTATCAAAAGTAATTGACATTATTTTATTATTAATATTATATGAGCATGCAATTTGATAAATAATATTTAAAATTTATTGTCCTGAATGCGAAAAATCAAAAGCACGAAAAGCAATAATTCATTTGTTTAATTGCCAATCATTATCAATATAATGAGCAGTAACAAAAATAAAACAATTACTACCTACATATGCCGTCCAAATATCAGAAGTTAAAGAAATTTTAGCATTTAAATTTGATAGGCTTTCCGTTAAACTTTGTTTCATTGCTAAAAAGTTTGTCATAGCCACTCTTCTAAAGGTACGCCTACTAGTTCTTTTATAAGCAGGTTGTAGGCCTAATTGAACATATCTTTCAAAATTATAAGATTCAGATAAACTAAAAGGTAATTCATCTTGAACTATCCATTTTACCAGTAATTTTCTTTGATTTTTGTGGTTATATGCAAAATTGCCTACAAGTAATCCCTCTTGTATATTAAGGAGTCCTTGCTGACTGAAATCATGCATCCTATGACTCTCTTGATGTCTTCTTAGATGCCCTATTCCCCCAGTACTAGAACAACTGTAAAGTTTTGCATATTTTTTACATTTTGCTTTATAGACTCCATCAACCATAATTCTATCGAAATCAATCCAAACATTACTAGTCCTCTTACGAGAAGAGGTTTGACACTCACTAACACTAGCTCTAGATGGAACTTGGAGTTGGGATTGGGGTTGGGGTCCTTGGGGATTAGTTTCCTCACCCTCAGAAAAAGCGTGCATGTTAAAATTACTTTTGTTAAAAGATGTCATATCTAAAATTTTTAATTAATAAATGTAAAAAAATAAAAACTAACCCACAAAAAGGAATTGAGAAAAGATTAGAGGTGGAGGCATGGAGCTGAGATTTGTGAGCTTCCTCTTGCGCTCTCGCCTCTCAACAAGAATTGATCTTGTAGCACTTTGACTACTTGCTTGAGCACTTGCCACTTGTAAGAACACTTGCAAACTAAAAATTAAATTGCTAATCTATTAGAGCACTTACTGGAAGAGAGAAATGGTAGTATTAGAGGATTGGTTTGGTGTGGTAAGAATGAGGGAGAGTTCATCTATTTATAGAATTTCTATTTTTTTTTAAATTACCCTTTGATATAGCCGTTATATGACTGTTGGGAGGGGTAAAATGGTCTAAACCCCTCCCAATAGTCTTTAACGGCTATATAGCTGTTAAAAACAGATATAGCCATTTTTAACGGCTATATAGCCGTTAAAAATGGCTAAAAAAACTCAGTGCCCAGGCACCACCTTGGTGCCTGGGCACCATGTACCGATGCCTAGGCACCTCGCCTAGGCATCGGTACATGCAGGTGGTGCCTAGCTAGGCACCACTTGCAGGCACCACGTGGTGCCTATCTAAACACCACGTGGTGCCTAGATTGGAGGTGGTGCCTAGGCTAGGCACCACAGGTGGTGCCTAAGTAGGCTGCAGGTGGTGCCTGCTTAGGCACCACCTGCCGTGCCATGGCACGGCCGTGGTGGGCCGTGCCATGGCACGGCCCCTAGCACGGCCCATCAAAGCACGGCCCGTGACGGGCCGTGCCAAATTTGAATTTTTTTAATGTGTCGTGCCTGACACGGCCCATTAATAAATGGGTCGTGCCTGACATAGCACGGTAAAGTTTTAGGCACGGCGGGCTTGGGCCGTGCCTGGCACGGCACGGCCCAGTGCCCATCTCTATTCGAGACGTGGAGAAGAGAGGGGAGCCAGCCAAGCACCTCCTAACCTTCCCCTTGGGAGAAGACCCCGCGAAGACCATCCAAGTCGGGGCATTGCTTTCGGAAGAGGCCCGCGATCAGCTCCTTGCTTTCTTGCATACCAACTCCAACGTCTTCGCATGGTCATCATCTGATATGCCAGGCATCCCTGAGGAGATAATCACTTACCAACTCAACCTCAAGCCAGAGTGTCGACCTGTCCGATAGAAAAGAGGAGCTTCACTCCGGATAGGCAGAAGGCTGTCGACGAGGAAATCCATAAGCTAAAAGCTCCATGCCACATTCAGGAAGTTCACTACCCCGATTGGTTGGCCAACGTCGTGATGGTCTGCAAAGCCAATGAAAGCTGGAGGATGTATGTAGACTTCACCGATCTCAACAATGCATGCCTGAAGGACAGCTTCCCTCTGCCTCGAATCGATCAGCTGGTAGATGCTACGTCTGGCCATGAAACCTTAGTTTCATGGATGCCTTCTCTGGGTACAACCAAATCAGGATGAACTAACAGACAAGGAGGCTACCTCCTTCATAACCGAGAAGGGAATCTACTGCTACAAGGTGATGCCGTTCAGACTAAAGAATGCAGGAGCTACCTACCAGAGGCTGATGAACAAAGTCTTCGAGAACCAGATCGGATGCAATATGGAGGTATACGTGGACGACATGCTGACGAAGAGCGTCCATGCCACTAGCCATATCACTGACCTGATGGAGACTTTCATTAACCTCCGCCGATACAGGATGAGCTGAACCCCCGCAAGTGTGCCTTTGGGGTGACGGCCGGTAAATTCTTTGGTTTTATGGTAACCCGGAGAGGAATTGAAGCTAACCCGACAAAGTCCAAGCCATCTTGGACATGAGGCCTCCCGCCAATAAGAAGGAAGTACACGCCTGACAGGAAGAATAGCTGCCTTAAGCCGCTTTCCTATCCAAGTCCGCGGAAAGGTGTTTGCCTTCTTCAAGGCGCTTCGCAGAATCAATAAGTTCGAATGGACAAAGAATGCCAGGAGGCGTTCGAAGGGTTAAAATAATTTCTATCACCCCGCCACTGCTAGCCAAGCCGACGGGCGGAGAAGAACTCCTTCTATACCTTGCAGCCTCTCCTGAGGCTGTTAGCTCCGTGCTAGTCCGTATGGACACTGATGGCACACAAAAACCAGTATACTATACCAGTAAGGTGCTTCATGATGCTGAGACTCGATACTCAAACATGGAAAGATCATCTTTGCGTTAATCGTGTCGGCCCAGCGTCTGCGGCCATACTTCCAAGCCCACCCGATCGCAGTGATCACCGACCAGCCTCTGAAGACAATTCTAGCCGCCCGGATACTTCTGGCCGGCTGGCCAGGTGGATCTCAAGCTGGGGGAGTTTCGATTTATCTTTCCGCCCCGTTCGGCCATGAAGTCTCAAGTCTTGGCAGATTTCTTGGTCGAATGCACTTGGGCAGAGAGCAAAGAAAGAATCCTACGAACCCTTCGGGCTGGTGACGAGGAGGGGGGAATGACTAGCTCCTTCACGTAGATGGGGCATCAAACTCTCAAGGGAACTGGAGCAGGCCTCATTCTGGCCAATCCAGATGGGGTGGTGACCGAATGTGCACTTCACTTCCTTTTTCCAGCCACTAACAACCAGGCGGAATATGAAGCCCTACTATCCGGATAGGCTGGCTCGGGAGCTTCGGGTGAAACGCCTAAAGCTTTTCACCGACTCCCAACTGGTTGCGGCCAGATAAGGGGGAATACGAGGCGAGATCCCATCATATGGCCCGTTACCTGAGTATGGTACAGTCGCATGTCTCTCCCCTACTTGTTTCAGCATCAGCTACATTCCTCGGAGGAGAACGCTAGAGCTGATGCCCTATCCCACCTCGCCACTCAGCTGATGGGATTGGGAAAACTTATGTGGAGCACTAGAAGCCCCAAGCATTGATGCACCAATAGAAAGTCCATGCCAGTGGAGCAGGAGCCTTCCTTGGATGGACCCTATACTAAATACTTTACTGAAGGATCCCCCCAAGACCCTGCCGAAGCCAAGATCTTCAAACGGCGAATACAAATTCCTGATGGATGGGCAGCTCTATCGAAGGTCATTCTCATACCCTCTCAGGTGTGTCGGTCCCACCGACGCCAATTATATCCTGCGAGAGATACATGAAGGATATGCGGAAGCCACTGGGGGGCAGGCTCTTGCATACAAAGC
Organism: Calamus simplicifolius; assembly: GCA_900491605.1. Lineage (NCBI taxonomy): Eukaryota > Viridiplantae > Streptophyta > Magnoliopsida > Arecales > Arecaceae > Calamus > Calamus simplicifolius. Next base: position 1,858,731 of record UESW01003839.1, on the reverse strand, counting down.
TCTACGTCAAGGGTATTACTGGTTGACCATGAAGGAAGGACGCGGCCGAACTGGTAAGAAATGTGACAGCTGCCGGCATGCCAACATCCAACATACCAACTTCTCAGCTGAGCCCTCTATCGGCTCCATGGCCCTTCGCACAATGGGGCATGGACATCTTGGGGCCTTTCCCCCCAGCCTCCTGGCCACCGGAGGTTCTTGCTTGTCGCCATCGATCATTTCACTAAGTGGATGGAAGCTGAAGCGCTGGCCAAGATTACTGAGGCTAAGTAAGAAACTTCTTTTGGAAGTTTATTATATGCCGATTGGACTACCCCACACGCTTGTAACCGACAATGGGCGCCAGCTCGACAATGGCTCATTCAGGGACTTTTGTGCTAAGCTAGGAATACACCAAAATTCACTTCTGTCGGTCACCCGAAAACTAACGGGGCCACCGAGGTAATGAATCGTACAATCTTACAGGGACTCAGGACATGCCTGGACAACTCAAGGGGAGATGGGTAGAAGAGCTCCCGAACGTGCTGTAGGCTTATCACACGATGCCCTGGGCTCCCACTAACGAGACCCCATTCAGCCTTGTCTTCAGAACAGAAGTTGTCATCCTAGTGGAGATCGACATCCCTAGTCCTCAGACATAGTCATACAATAAAGATGACAATCCCAGTCAACTAAGGTTAACCTCGACCTCGTTGAAGAGCTCGGGATCAAGCACGAACCAGAATGGCCTCTTACCGACAAAGGATTGCAAAGTACTATAAAGCCCGAGTCCATCCCAGGACATTCCTCCTGGGAGACTTGGTCCTCAGGCAAGCTGCAGTCTCCAAACCTACGGAGGGAGGCAGGCTATCTCCCAATTGGGAAGGGCCCTACCGAGTCACCCAGGCGCTTCATCACGGAGCTTACCGAATCGAAGAACTGGATGGGAAACCTCTCTCTCATACCTGGAATGCGGATAACCTCCGGCGGTATTATCAGTAATCCATTGCCATATTTGTTTTGAACATTACCCTATAATTATCATTCATCCTTTGCACTAACGGAAGTGTTTAAGCATTCCGGCTGCTCACCTGAGCCCAGCTCCGCGCTGGCACTCCAAGCCTGGCTCTGCGTCAATATTAAGCCCGAGTCTCCCCTCGGCAATTAAGCTCGGCTCCACGCCGGCACTCCAAGCCTGGCTCCGCGTCAGCAACAAGCCCGAGTCTCCCCTGAGCAACAAGCCCGAGTCTCCCCTCAACAATTAAGCCCGGCTCCACGCCGGCACTCTAAGCTTGGCTCCGCATCAGCAACAAGCCCGAGTTTTCCCTTGGCAATTAAGCCTGAGTCTTCCCTCGGTAATTAAGCCCGAATCTCCCCTCGACAATTAAGCCCGGCTCTGCGTCGGCACTTCAAGCCTGGCTCTGCATCAGCAACAAGCCCGAGTTTCCCCTCGGCAATTAAGCCCGAATCTGCATCGGCACTCCAAGCTTGGAGCAGCATAGACAACACTACTGGCTTCGGCCTCACCACTGCTTCCGGCTCCGGCATCGCCATGGATTTGGTTCGGCCTCGCCATGGCTTTCAGCTTCGGCCTCACCATGGCTGTCGGCTTCGGCATCGCCACGGCTTCCGGCTCCGGCCTCGCCATGGCTTCCAACTTCGGCATCGCCATGGCTGTTGGCTTCGGCATCACCACGGCTTTTGGCTCCGGCCTCACCACGGCTTCCGGCTTCACCTCGCCACGGCTGTCGGCTTCGGCATCGCCACAGCTTCCGGCTCCGGCCTCGCCACGGCTTTTGGCTTCGGCTTCGTCAGGGCTTTAGGCGTCGGCCTAGCCACGGCTACCAGCTCCAGCCTCGCCATGGCTTCCGGCTCCGGCCTCACCACGGCTTCCAGCTTTGGCTTCGTCACGGCTTCAGGCATCGTCCTAGCCACGGCTACCGGCTCCAGCCTCACCACGGCCACAGCTTTCGGCTTCATCACGGCTTCAGGCGTCGGCCTAGCCATGGCTACCGGCTCCAGCCTTGCCACGGCCACCAGCCTTGGCCTCACTTCGCTCTTAGCTGTTGGCTCCGGTTTCAGCCTCGCCATAGCTTCCGGCTTTGGCCTCACCACGGCTACTGGCTTCGGCCTCGCCATAGCTACCGGCTTCAACCTCGCCCTGACCACACTCCTCGGTTTTTCGGCCTCAATCCTTCGGCATCGACTCCAGTCTAGGCTACCCCCTAAAAATGACCCTACTTATTCGCGTTACCATACTCGCTGGAGTTAGCTAGCTACGGGCGAATCAAGGGAAGATTGAATTAAATTCATTAATAGCAAAACAATTTTACAAAATCACCGGTCAAAGCCGGACTTGATACAACCAAAAAGAAAAACTAAGATTCGGTAGGATCTGGGCCATCATCCTCCTCGTCTGGCTGGAGATCCTCAATCCCTTCGAGGCTGTAAAGCTTTTGGATTTTTCTTTGCAGTCCTGGAAGCCGCCATCATATGCGAAGGCCGTTGTCTCAGCCAATTCTTTGTTAAAGGCAGTTTCCTAAAATCTTCTACAGCCTCAACAGCCTTCCTCTCGGCCTCGGCGGCTCTCTTTTCGGCTTTCAATCGCTGTTTTTAGATTGGCAATCTCTGCATTAGACCGGTGGGCGATTTCCTCAGCATTTTCGGCTCTTTCCTCGGCCACACTGATCTCGATGGTGGCGGAGTGTAGCCGACCCTTCAACATATACACTTCCGACTCCATCGTCTTCAACTTTTCTTCTGCCTCTTTTGCTTTTCCTCGGCCACTTGAGCATTGTCCAACTCGTTGGCCGCTTGGCGCTGGGCCACCTCAGCGTGTCTTCTGCCTTCTCAGCCCTAAGCCGGGCAGCTTCTTCGGCTTTGCGTCTGGCAGTCTCTGCCCGGGCCTCCTCCAGCTGCCTCGGCCCTCGCCTTTACTTCTTGAATCTCTTCCAGCGACTGGTCGAGAGTAGCCTGACACTCGAACCAAAGGCCCCTCATGGCGGTCAAGGAGTTCAATGCTGCACAAATCTCACAGTTAGATGAAGGAACAAGGAATAATAGAGGTTGGCAAGGGGGGATATTTACCCAAAGTTGGGCCATAGACGCCTCTCGAAACACAGAGGTCTTCTGATGTTGGAGGTACCTCTGCAACTCGGGCATAGAGCGTCAATCATTGTCTGCTTGGCCCAGCGAGTGTGACAAGACAAGATCGATTGGAAAGAAACGTCCTCCTCCTCTTCGGCGGACTCCGTGGCGGCCGGCGCAGGCTCGGCTTCTGGTTGCACGCCGACGCTTCGGCTTGGGCAGGTTCAGCTCCTGCTCCCCTCGCTAAAAGGGGCCTCCAGATCAGGCCCCAGAACCGTGTCGGTTGGCTCCGCCTCGATGACGGCGCCTTGAGGGCCATTGGTGGTGATGACGGTGCCTCGGCCCTTCGCTCCGGAGGGGTGTCCGTCAGATCGATGGGGGATGGAGCATAAGGCAGGGAACGAGCCCATACTTCCTTGGCCTCGTTCCTTGCTGAAACCTCTCTGGCTTCAGCTTCTTCGACAGCTTTGGTGGCAACCTCCCTCCTGGCGGAGCCTCCTCTTCCGGGCCTTTCTTTTCCTCGTGGTGGCCCTCCTTATATCACGGAGCGATGGTGCCATACCTGCGAGCCAATGAATTTTGGTCAAAAGGGGAAGAAAAGAAAAAATCAAGAGAAAAGGCTGCACTGCTCACCATCACCAGAAATAATACCCGCTAGCCGAAGATTCTCCTCGGCTAGCAGCTGGTTGCAGTGAGGGACGTCGGCAGTAATCAACTACCCGAACGCCTCCTGATCCCTTGGAAGAATTCTGGGTCTTTGTTGGCTTCGGTGTCAGGTTTCCCCACTCAGTCTTCACTCCGTCGATTTGGGCAAAGAAGAACCTATTTTTCCATCCCTTAACCGAAGTGGGAAGATGCATCCTAAGAATTCTAGTGGGCCTAGGGATAAAGGACCACCATCCTGATTGTTTCCTAAGGGTATAGAAGTTACGAAAGAGAGAAATCCTGGCCTCTATCCCATGTATGTGGCATAGCACTAGGAACCTACAAGGGTCCGAATGGAATTTGGGACCAACTGAGCTAAAGTTAAGGA
>UESW01003839.1:1829449-1853347 GCA_900491605.1 Calamus simplicifolius | reverse complement strand
CATCGACGCAGTTCAAATCATGAAGCCGAACTTCAATGCTGAACAAACTTAATACTACGACGCAATCTATTCACCTACCATTCGCCAAAATCACGGGCAGTTACAAGCGCTACGCAGTTACCGATATACGCGGCACTTATTCAGCAACAGCTCACCTGCCTGCTGTTTGGAGTTCATCCTACCTAACAAAGCAGATTCGAACGGGTGAGGGCGACCCCTGGGACAGGTATAAAAAGAGGACTCGAGCTCGACGCGGGGGGATCTCTCTTTTTCCATCTCTTTCTCTAACTTACAAAAAAATAGACTACTGTTCTACGAGTTCACTAATTTGAGCGTCGGAGGGTCCCCGCTGGAACCACCGGCCCGGACTTCTTGCAGGTTCCGAAGGAAAAAGGCGGTCTTTCCCCATCCTCGGAGGCCCACGAAGATCTCGACACGCCCGGCGCTCATCACCGGTGACTTGGCAGCAACAGATTGGTGCGCCAGAAGGGGGGGACGGCTCAACCTTTGACCTCTGCAAGGGAGACGATGGTGACCATGCGAGCTCAGGAAGCTTCTACCAGTCAGGCTGTGGAGCGTATCCCGCAGGCTGAACAATCGGAGGATAACCTCCATGTTCCGCCTCCTGCGCCATCGCAGGTTAGCCAATTCGATCGGCTAGATGCCTGGCCCATCAAGTGCAGATCTATGGTGGTGCGGGGACTACAGGAGCATTGCTTCACTGCCATGCCTGGGCCGCCGCCTCAGCCCCCTCCGCTCCGCGAGGAAGGTCACGAAACCATTCAACCTCATCAGGGAAGGACCCCTCCTGAGGCCTCCCACCACTCATTGCGAGGTCTCGCCGCCGAGAAACCTCGAAACGGCGATGGTCCCTCTCCCGCCATTCCGATCGCTCTCACAGGCGACGCAGTGAGAAGGAGCCATGGCGATTGCACTCTATACACCGGTGGGCCTCTTCATCCTCTTCCTCTGACTCTTCTAAAGGAGACTCGAGCAAGAAGGCTGCTCGTCGGGCCGAGCAACGGCTCGACGAGTATCATCAACGATTGGAAGAATTCAGCCACCGGATCGCCAACCCAAACGGAGTGGACTACAACCGCCGTCCACCTCTTTCTCTCGCATCATGGAGGAGCCGGTCCCACCCCAGTTTCGTCTTCCTCAACTGGACCTATATGACGGCACGACGGACCCCTAGACCACTTGGAGAGTTACAAGGTCCTCATGCAGGTCCAGGGGCGACGGACCCTCTCCTGTGTGTTGCCTTTCCAGCCACACTCCGGAAGGCAGCGCATGCATGGTACTCTCGTCTGCCACTACGCAGCATCAACTCGTTCAAGCAACTCGAGCGATCTTTTCTGGCCCACTTCGACGCATGCCGGAAGATCCCTCGAGTCGCCAATATCTTGTTCGCTGTCCAACAAAGGAGCGGGGAGATTCTGAAGGACTTCATGGCTCGTTCAAGGAGGCCGTGCTCGAGGTCTATAACTTGGAGGATTCTGTAGCCACTCTCGCGCTGAAGCGAGGACTTCGTCCATCCAGATTTGCGTATTCTCTAAATAAAAATCCCCCCGCTCCTATGCGAGCTGCTAAGCCGGGTGCAGAAGTACATTCGCACCGACGAAGCAGATTCTTCCAGAAGGGAGGCCGACAAGAGTTCCAGCAAGAAGTCAGCACCCGTAGAACCTACTGAGGACGTCCAGAAGCTTGAGCCATCTCGTCGCTCGGATAGCTGGCCCCAAACACTAGTTCCCAAGGAGCATTTCACACCCTCCTCTCTCCGATATCTCACATCTTATTAGAGATCTAGGAAGAGCCTTACTTCCGGCGTCCACCTCCAATGAAGTCAGGGGTCCCTCGTAGCAAAGAAGTCTATTGCCGATATCACAAAGACTATGGCCACGACATGAAGATTGCCGCCAACTGAAAAAAGCTATCGAGGAGCTTGTCCAGCAGGGCCATCTAGCAAGTTCGTCCGCCGAAGGAACCCTACAACCGCGGGTCCATCAGCACTTCCCACGCAGCAGATTGTCTTAGACAATGCCCCAACAGAGAAGACGATGGCCATGATCTCCTGGGGGGCAGGCAGCGGTTCTAAAAGACAGCGAGAGGAAGATGACAATCCTGTAATTCCTTTTTTCAAAAAGACCTAGAGGGGTAGTGAATAAAAACGATGATGCATCGTTTCTATGATGATCGCCAAACATCCTGTAAAGCAGATTTTGATTGATAGTGGAAGCTCCGTGAATGTTTTAAGTTACGACGCTTGTGTTAGAATGAATTTACCAGCAAGTTCTCTTCTACCCGTCACCACTCCTTTGATGGGCTTCACCGGGATTCAGTCCGGGTCGAAGGGGAAATCACTCTTTCAGTCACAGCCGGAACCCCACCATGCCAGAGCACGGTTCTGATGAACTTCTGGTGGTGCGGGTCCCCTTGGCGTACAATGCTATTTTGGGGAGACCTGGCTTAAATCTGTTGGATGCTATCATCTCCACCAAAAGGCTACTTGTAAGTTCCCCACCAGTGAAGGAATGGAGAAATGAGGGGAGAGCAAAACCGTTGCCACTCTGCTACCACCTAGCCCCCAGTCCGCAAGAGATAGCATCGGCAACTGCACCTAAACTGACTGACCCCGAGATGTGGAGAAGAGAGGGGAGCCAGCCGAGCACCTCTGACCTTCCCCTTGGGAGACGACCCGCGAAGACCATCCAAGTCGGGCATTGCTTCCGGAGGAGGCCCGCGATCAGCTCCTTGCTTTTTGCGTGCCAACTCTGACGTCTTCGCATGGTCATCATCTGATATGCCAGGCATCCCTGAGGAGATAATCACTCACCAACTCAACTCAAGCCAGAATACCGGCCTGTCCGACAGAAGAAGAGGAGCTTCGCTCCGGATAGACAGAAGGCTATCGATGAGGAAATTCGTAAACTAAAAGTGCAGGCCACATTCGGGAAGTTCGCTGCCCCGATTGGTTGGCCAACATCGTGATGGTCCGCAAGGCCAATAGGAGTTGGAGGATATGTGTAAACTTCACCGATCTCAATAAAGCGTGCCCGAAGGACAGCTTCCGTCTGCCCCGAATCAATCAACTGGTAGACGCTACATCTGGCCATGAAACACTTAGTTTTATGGATGCCTTCTCTGGGTACAACTAAATCAGGATGGAACCCACAAACGAGGAGGCCACCTCCTTCATAACTGAGAAGGGAATCTATTACTACAAGGTGATGCCGTTCGGACTAAAGAACGCCGGAGCCACCTACCAGAGGCTGATGAACAAAGTCTTCGAGAGCCATATGGACGCAACATGGAGGTATACGTGGATGACATGCTGACGAAGAGCGTCCATGCCACCAGCCATATCGCCGACCTGACGAGACTTTCGATAACCTCCACCAGTATAGGATAGGCTGAACCCCGTAAGTGTGCCTTTGGGTGACGACAAATTCTTGGGTTTCATGGTGACCCAATGAGGAATCAAGGCGAATCCCGATAAAGTCCGAGCCATCTTGGACATGAAATCTCCCTCCAATAAGAAGGAAGTGCAACGTTTGGCTGGAAGGGTAGCGGCCCTGAGCTGTTTCCTGTCCAAGTCTGCGGAGAGGTGTTTGCCTTTCTTCAAGGCACTGCGCCAAGTCAATGGTTTCGAATGGACCAGGGAGTGTCAGGAGGCCTTCAAGGATTAAAAGAATTCCTATCCGCCCACCACTGCTGTCCAAGCCAAGGAGTGGAGAAGAACTCTTCTTGTACCTCGCGGCTTCCCCCGAAGCTGTTAGTTCTGTGCTGTGTGCATGGATGCCGAGGGGACGCAAAAGCCGATGTACTACACCACAAGGTACTGCATGATGCGGAGACAAGTACTCAAAAGTCGAGAAGGTTATCTTTGCACTGATCATCTCCGCCCAATGCCTCAGGCCCTATTTCCAAGCTCACCCGATCGTGGTGGTCACCGACCAGCCGCTCAAGGCGGTCCTGTCCCGTCCTAATCTTCTGGCCGGCTGGCAAAGTGGACGGTCAAGTTGGGAGAATTCGATCTATCGTTCCGACCCAGGACAGCTATGAAGTCCAAGTTTAGCGGACTTCTTGTCGAAGGCACCTGGACAGAAGAGCAAAGAGAAGAATCCCGTACGAGCCCTTCGGATGATGAAATCAAGGAAGAGGGGAGGGACTGGCTCCTTCATGTGGATGGGGCGTCAAACTCTCAGGAAGTGGGGCTGGCCTCATTCTAGCCAGTCTAGACGGAGTGGTGATGGAGTATGCCTTGTTTCCTTTTTCCAGCTACCAACAACCAAGCCGAGTACGAAGCCCTACTATCCGGGATACGGCTAGCTTGCGAGCTTGGGGTAAAGCATCTCAGAGTCTTCACCGACTCTCAGCTAGTTTGTGGCTAGATAAAGGGGGAATACGAGGCACAGATTCCGTCATGTCACGTTACCTAGTATGGTACAATCGCAGGTCTCTCCCTTAACCCGTTTCAGCATCAGTTACATTCCCCGGGAGGAGAACGCCAGAGCCGACGTGCTGTCTCGTCTAGCTACATCGGCCGACGGAAACCTTGGGAAGAACCTATATGGAGCGCCTGGAGGCCCTGAGCATTGACACAATAAAAGAATCCATGCCAGTCCACCAGGAGCCCTCTTGGATGGACGCCTACACTAAGTACTTTGCTATTGGAGCCCTACCAACCGACCCCACTGACGTCAAAATCTTCAAACGGCAATACACAAGTTCCTGATGTTCGATGGGCAGCTATATCAGAGGTCCTTCTCTCATCCCCTCTTGAGGTGTGTTGGCCCCATAGATGCCGATTACATCCTCCAAGAAATCCATGAAGGTATCTACGGAAGCCACTTGGGGGGCAAAGCACTGGCCTACAAAGCCCAACGCCAAGGCTATTACTGGCCATCATGCGGGAGGACGGCCGAGCTGGTCCGGAAATATGATAGTTGCCAGCGGCATGCCAACATCCAACGACAACCAACTTCTCGACTGAGCCCTCTATCGGCTCCATGGCCATTTTCCCAATGGGGGATGGACATCTTGGGACCTTTCCCTCCGCTTCTGGCCAACGGAGGTTCTTGCTTGTCGCCATCGATCATTTCACTAAGTGGGTGGAAGCTGAAGTGCTAGCCAAGATTACTGAGGCTAAGGTGAGGAACTTCTTTTGGAAGTTCATTATCTGCCGATTTGGACTACCCCACATGCTTGTTACCGACAACGGGCGACAGTTCGACAATGGCCCATTCAGAGACTTCTGTGCTGAACTGGGAATACACCAAAGGTTCACTTCTGTCGGTCACCCACAAACTAACGGGCTACCGAGGTGATGAATCGTACAATCTTACAGGGACTCACGACGCACCTAGACAACTTCAAGGGGAGATGGGTAGAAGAGCTCCCGAACGTGCTATGGGCTTATCACACAACGCCCCGTGCTCCCACTGAAGAGACCCCATTCAGCCTTGTCTTCGGAACAGAAGCCGTCGTCCTAGTGGAGATCGGTGTCCCTAGTCCCTGGGCACAGTCATACAATGAAGATGACAATCACAGTCAACTAAGGGCTAACCTCGACCTCGTTGAAGAGCTTTGCGATCAAGCACAAATCAGAATGGCCTCTTACCGACAAAGGGTTGCAAAGTACTACAACGCCCGAGTCCGTCCCAGGACGTTCCTCCAGGGAGATTTGGTCCTCAGGCGAGCTGCAGTCTCCAAACCTACGGAGGGAGGCAAGCTATCTCCCAATTGGGAAGGGCCCTACCAAGTCACCCAGGCACTTCATCACGGAGCTTACCGGATCGAAGAACTGGACGGGAAACCTCTCCTCATACCTGGAATGCGGATAACCTCAGGCGGTATTATCAGTAGCCCATTGTCATATTTGTTTTAAACATTAACCTATATTGTCGTTCATCCTTTTGCACTAACGGAAGTGTTTAAGCATTCTTCTTCTCACCTGAGCCCGGCTCCACGTTGGTGCTTCAAGCCTGGCTCCGTGTCAGCAACAAGCCTAAGTCTCCCCTCGTGATTAAGCTCGGCTCCATGCCGGCACTCCAAGCCTGGCTTCGCGTCAGCAACAAGCCCGAGTCTCCCCTCGGCAATTAAGCCCGAGTCTTCTCTCGGTAATTAAGCCCGGCTCCACGTCGGCACTCTAAGCCTGGCTTCGCGTTAGCAACAAGCCCGAGTCTCCCCTCGGCAATTAAGCCCGAGTCTCCCCTCGGCAATTAAGCCCGGCTCCACGTCGGCACTCCAAGCCTGGCTCACGTCAGCAATAAGCCTGAGTCTCCCCTCGGCAAAGCCCGAGTCTCCCCTCAGCAATTGAGCTCGAATCCGCGTCAGCACTCCAAGCCTGGAGCTGCATGGACAACTCTGCCGGCCTTGGCCTCACTTTGCTCTTGGCTGTTGGCTCTGGCTTCAGCCTCGCCACGGCCATCGGCTTCAGCGTCACCATGACTTCCGGCTTCAGCTTCGTCAGCTTCCGGCGTCGGCCTGGCCATAGCCACCGGCTCCAGCCCCCCGCGGCTACCGGCCTTGGCCTCACTTTGCTCTTGGCTGTTGACTCCGGCTTCATCCTCGCCACGGCCATCGGCTTCAGCATCACTATGACTTTCAGCTTCAGCTTTGTCACGGCTTCCGGCGTCGGCCTGGCCAAAGCCACCGGCTCCAGCCCCGTCACGGCTACCGGCCTTGGCCTCACTTTGCTCTTGGCCGTTGGCTCTAGCTTCAGCCTCACCACGGCCGTCAGCTTCAGCGTCACCATGACTTCCGGCTTCAGCTTCGTCACGGCTTCCGGCATCGGCTGGCCATAGCCACCGGCTCTAGCCCCCCGCGGCTACCGGCCTTGGCTTACTTTGCTCTTGGCTATTGGCTCCGGCTTCAGTCTCGCCATGGCCGTCGGCTTCAGCATCACCACGACTTCCGGCTTCAGCTTCATCACGGCTTCCGGCGTCGGCCTGGCCATAGCCACCGGCTCCAGCCCTGCCGCGGCTACCAGCCTTGGCCTCACTTTGCTCTTGGTTGTTGGCTCCGGCTTCAGCCTCACCACAGCTATCGGTTTCAGCCTCATCATGGCTATCGGCTCTGGCTTGCCGTGGCTGCCAGCTTCGGCCTCGCCATGGCTACCGGTTTCAACTTCATCTTGATTCCACTTCTCGGTTTCGGCCTCGATCGACGGCCTTGATTTCACTTCTGGTCTCGGCCTTCGGCCTCAACTCTAGTCTAGGCTACCCCCTAAAATGACCCTTGCCCATTCGCGTTACTATACTCGCTGGAGTGGCTAGCTACGGGTGAATCAAAGGAAGATTGAATTGAAATTCATTAATAACGAAACAGTTTTACAAAATCGCCGGTCAAAGCCGGACTTGACACAACCAAAAAGAAAAACTAAGATTTGGCAGGATCTGGGCCATCATCCTCCTTGTCTGGCTGGAGATCCTCAATCCCTTCAAGGCCGTAAAGCTTTCGGATTTTTTCTTTGCAGTCCTGAAAGCCCCGTCATATGCGAAGGCCGTTGTCTCGGCCAACTCTTTGTTGAAGGCAGCAGACTTCTTAAAATCTTCCACAGCCTCAATGGCCTTCCTCTCGGCCTCGGTGGCTCTCTTTTCGGCTTCGGCCAACGCCGCTTTTAGATTGGTGATCTCTACATCAGACCGGTGGGCGATCTCCTCAGCGTTTTTCGGCTCTTTCCTCGCCACACCGATCTCGATGGTGGCAGAATGTAACCGACCCGTCAGCAGATACACTTCGGCTCCGTTGTCTTCAACTTTTCTTCTGCCTCTTTTTGCTTTTCCTCGCGCTTGAGCATTGTCAACTCGTTGGCCGCTTGGCGCTGGGCTACCTCCAGCGCATCTTCTGCCTTCTCAGCCCTAAGCCGGGCAACCTCGCTTCGGCTTCGGCCTTCTGTCCGGGCAGACTCTACCCGGACCTCTTCTAGAGCCGCCTCGGCCCTGCCTTTACTTCTTGGACTTCCTCCAGCGACTGATCGAGGGCGGCCTGGCACTGGGACCAAAGGCCCCTCATGGCGGTCAAGGAATTCAATGCCTACGCACCACTCACAGTTAGATGAAGAAACAGGGACAATAGAGATTGACAAGGGAGCAATATTACCAAAGTTGGGCCACGACGCCTCTCGAAAAAACACAGAGGTCTTCTGATGCTGGAGGTACCTCTGCAACTCAGGCATGGAGGCGTCAATTATTGTCTGCTCAGCCCAGCGAGTGTGACGAGACAAGATCGACTGGAACAAAACATCGATCTCCTCTTCGGCAAACTCCGTGGCGCCGCGCAGGTTTCAGTTTCTGGTTGCACGCCCGACGCTTCGGCTTGGGCAGGTTCAGCTCCTGCCCCCTCACTGAAAGGGGCGGCCTCTAGATCAGGCCCCAGAATTGTGTCGGTTGGCTCGCCTCGGGGCCGCTGGTGGTGATGGCGGCACCTCCTTCCTTTGCTCCGGAGGGGTATCCGTCAGGTCGATAGGGGACGGAGTAGAAGGCGGGGAATGAGCCCGTCCTCTCTCGGCCTCGTCCTTTGCTGAAACCTCTCTGGTTTCGGCTTCTGCGGGCTTTGGTGGCGACCTCCCTTCTAGCGGGAGCCTCCTCTTCCCGAGCCTTTTTTCCTCGTAGTGGCCCTCCTATATCACGTAGCAATGGTGCCATACCTACAAACCAATGAATTTTGGTTAAAAGGAAAAGAAAAGGAAAAATCAAGAGAAAAGGCTGCACTGCTCACCATCACCGAAAAAATACCGCTAGCCAAAGATTCTCCTCGGCTAGCAGCTGGTTGCAGTGAGGGACGTCGGCAGTAATCAACTGCCAGAACACCTCCTGATCCCTTGGAAGAATTCTGGGGTCTTTGTTGGCTTCGGTATCGGGCATTCCCCACTCAGTCTTTACTCCGTCGATTTGGGCAAGAAGAACCTATTTTTCCATCCCTTAACCGAAGTGGGAAGATGCAGCCTAAGAATTCTAGTGGGCCTGGGGGTAAAGGACCACCAGCTTGATTGTTTCCTAAGAGTATAGAAGTTGCGAAAGAGAGAAATCTGGCTTCTATCCCATGTATGTGGCATAGCACTAAGAAACCTACAAGGGTCCGAATGGAATTTGGGACCAACTGGGCTAAGGTTAAGGAATACCTATCTAAGACGTTCAATATGAAGGATGAAGGGAATGTGGAGGCCAGCCTTAAAGTAGTATTCGTAGAGGGAACCCTCCCGGGATAGGAAGAAGTTATCCTATCCTCGGGAAGAGGCCTGTAAAGATGGAGATTGGTAGGGATTTGATAACGAGCCCGAAGATTAATTATCTCCTGGGCCATCATCACGGAGGCAATCCCGTTAGGGGATTCCCCACGTGAGAGGGGCCGGCGACGTCCGGACGGCGCCGGGCAAGGGTCCGTCCGGCGACCGGGCGATTCTCAGCGAGAGATCGCCCGACCACCTGCGGTTGCTCGTTGGGATATCCTCTGCAGAGGTGGACCATTTAGACGCTGGAGAGGAGGCAGATAGACTACTGAGGAAGATTGGGGGAATAGCCCCCGGAACCGGAAATAGAACATGAAAGGGACAAATCAGCCATGGTAGCAGAACTAACCTGGAAAACTCGAGCATGAAGAATCGAGGGTGAGGGACTCGGGAAGACGGGAGACGAACAGGCCCGGGTAAAATCAGGGCAGAAACGAAAATAGAAGCATAAGAACACTTGCAGCTTGAAATGTCACCCTTTATAGACTTGTCTTTTCAAAACCGTCCCACTAATTTCGCTCCGGCTACGTGCTCGCTTCCCATTGGGGGCGGCTACGCAAACACCCAAAGCGTTGAACTTGGGAGCCCCTGCCAATGAAAAGATAGCGGTGACCTCACCGTAATGATGTATTCACCTAGTACTCGAGGGAGATCCGCCTCGATCCCAACAGTCGAGGTGGGCGAGATGGTGGGTCGCAGCATCCGATGCGTGTCCAAGGGCAGGGCCTTGGCATGTGGCACCCGAGAATTAGCCACCGGGTGATAAAGCGCCCCCGTTCAATGGTAAGTGCACGCTCACCCATCTCGGGGGCGGGGGTGCATCTGATATGGCTAATCAACTGTCAGGCGGAACAATAACACCACACGATTTTTGAGCAATTATCGCTGGCCTAAGGCACGGCTTGGCTTCCAGCTTGGCCCCCGGATTCGACTCGGCCTCCAGCTTCGGCCGTGGATCCGGCTCGGCCTCTAGCTTCGGCCTCGGATTCGACTTGGCCTTCAGCTTCAGCCTCGGTTGACGCAGCCACGACATTTCTAGCACCAAAATATTTATGGCCCCAAAGGCTACGCGCATCCACTTTAAGGCATTTATCGCCTTATTCTCTCCCATATTAAAGCACTTATGGCTGCCACGTTGGCCACAGCACTCCTCTCGGCTTTCGGTTTCGGCATCGGCTTTTCGCTCCGGCATCGGCTTTCGGTTCCGGCATCGGCTTCTCGCTCCGGCATCGGCTTCGGCTACAACATCGGCTTTTGGCCCCGGTATCGGCCCCGGCTCCAATTCTGGCTCTAATTTTAGCCATCGACGCAGTTCAAATCATGAAGCCAAACTTCAATGCTGAACAAACTTAATACTACGACGCAATCTATTCACCTACCATTCACCAAAATCACGGCAGTTACAAGCGCTACGCAGTTACCGATATACGCGGTACTTATTCAGCAACAGCTCACCTGCCCGTCGTTCCTGGAGTTCATCCTACCTAACAAAGCAGATTCGAACGGGGTGAGGGCGACCCCTGAGACATGTATAAAAAGAGGACCCGAGCTCGACGGGGGGGATCTCTCTTTTTCCATCTCTTTCTCTAACTTACAAAAAAATAGACTACTGTTCTACGAGTTCACTAATTTGAGTGTCGGAGGGTCCCCGCCGGAACCATCGGCCCGGGACTTCTTGCAGGTTCCCGAAGGAAGAAGGCGGTCTTTCCCCATCTCGGAGGCCCACGAAGATCTCGACACGCCAACGCTCATCACCGGTGACTTGGCAGCACATATATATAAGTAAATTAATATATCAAATATAGCTAAATTTAAGATTCGATCATCTTTCTCATAATTAGACCCATAAAGTTTCTAAATCATAAAAGTAAAAAAAAAAAAAAAAAATAACCCTTTCTACCTTTAGATCTATAGAGATCTCAAGATCACCCAACCTTTTCTACTTTTTTTTATCTTTAAAGTTTATTAACGATATAAATCTAAAGGTGAAAGGAGCAACTAGATATAGGCTTGGTTACATTTAAATACAATCAAGTCTATCTTTAATAAGTATGTCAATTCAACTCAACTCATCTAAGCCTTTTTTCAACTACATAGGATCGCTACATGAATTTGCTTTCTCCACTCTACTCTAGTCAGGACTAAGTCGACATTCAATCTCTAATATGTATAGAAAGTTAGATTAAGTGTATACAAGATCAAAATTTAAATATGTATAGGGTTAAATAAGTGTGCACAGGATAATTTTACTTGCGTACATGCCAAAATGAGTATGTATAAGACTAGAGATGTTTTTAGTGCGGACAAGGCTAAATTAAGTGTGTATAGGACCAAAGTTGTTTTAAGTGTGTACAGGGCTAAATTAAGTATGTATAGAACCAAAGATGTTTTAAGTGCATGCAGGCTAAATTAAGTGTGTATAGGTTCAAATATTAAGTGCAAACAGGGCTAGATTAAATGTCCATAATAAGGCTAAAATTTAGGTATGTATAAAGGTAGACTTGGCTATATTCAAATGCAGACAATTTAAATCCAATCACCTTCTCTATTCTTAAATTCACGTAGTTCATTAAATTTTAAAGATAAAAAAGTAAAAAAAATGGGATGGCATTGAAATTTATATAATTGAAGGATAAAAAAGATGATCAAATTCTAAATTTGACTATATTCGAATATAACCAAATCTCCCTACCCCTCTTACCCCTCTATATATATAATGAGCATGAGTCTATTAATCTTCCATCAACGTGAAATTTCAAAGTTAGCGATCCCATTCTATAATATTTTTTGTATATTTATATATTCACAAAATACACATGTGCATATTTATATCACCTAAAGTAATAAGTTTTCTTTTTGAAAGTTATAATTACAAAATTACTTACAGATTATTTCATCATAGGTCATAAATTTTAAGTTGGCATGTAACATCTTTGGTTTTATCCATGCAAGTAATATGCTAATCATTAATAGCACCTGGCATCCCTTCATAAGAAGAATTTAGGCTGAACTACAATTAACCCCTATATTTAGGGGGTTGTATTACTTTGGTTCTTAAACTTTAAAAATTATAAAAATAATTCTGAACTTTCTATTTTGTATCTCTTTGATCCCTATCGTTAATAGGGAAGATACTGTTTATTTTTATCATATGTGGCAACATACGTAGTAGCACACATGACATTTAAGTAGCAAAAATAAATTTAAAATCCATAATTAACTCTTAACCCATTATTTAATTTTAAAAAATATAAAAAAATAAAAATAATTTTATCCCATCCTAGTTTGCCCTAACCCGTAAGTGCTAATGTACCCGAGGAAGAGTGCAATGGGTACATAGGCACTCATGGGTTAGGACAAATCAAGGCAAAAAGATAATATTTTTATTTTTTTATATATTTTAAATTATTAAATAGTAGAATAACAGGTTGGATATGGATTTAAAATTTTTTTTGCCACTTGGATGTAATGTGTGCTGCTACGTATATGCTACCACATAGGATAAAAATAAATTGCGTCTTCATTATTTAATGATAGAGATCAAAGTGATACAAAACAGAAAGTTTATGATTATTTTTATAATCTTTTAAAGTTCAAGAACTAAAGTGACATAATCCTCTAAGTATAAAGATTAATTCCTTAGTTTAGCCAAGAATTTATGCCACATGAAAATTTATAAAATAGATTTAATGATATAGCAACCCATTTTTGAAAATTTGCACTACAAACCATATTTGCCTAAATAAGCCATGATAAGATTGAAATACCAGATGTTTAAGCCGTCAATAAATTTTGTCATTCATTCAAAACTCACACGCAAAGTAAAGACTAAACGATAGATTTTATGATGGTTGTATGGTTGTAAAAGTACTTATCATTTCCAGTCAAAATAAATCGTTTATTTGACTCTAAAGATTAATGATATATACTTTTTTTAACGGTTGTATGTTTAAAATTGCATATCATTTTTGGTAAAAATAAGATTGCTTGTTTGATTATTACTCAATCATTGCTTAAAAAAAATAGTAGTACAACTACTTTAGCATGTCCAAGAATATGAGAGGATTTTATATCGTTTTTTAAAAACTAATGGGATAAAAAAAAGAGAATATCTTTTTCAAACAAAATTCTAATCAAGAAATGTCTTTTTCAAACAAAATCCTAATCAAGAAATCGTTTAGACATGGTCTGCACTACTCAGATAACTGAGGGAGGTTCTTAGACTTCAAGGGATCCTCTTGTTAGTGCTATGATCGAGGATCTGCCTGATCCTCATCTAGTCAATGAAGATCCTAGTTTGGAATGTAAGAGGAGCTCGAAAACCTTCATTTTGATCCTCTTTTCAGAGACTGCTTCAGCTGCACAATTTTGATATCTCTATTCTTCTGAAAACCTGGTTATCGGGTGACATCCTTGTTCGATTTAGGAAATAGATTGCGAAATCTTGGTCTTCTTATGTTGTTAACTCTGTTGGGCTATCTGGGGGAATTTTGGCCATCTGGCGTTCCACTGATATTTCAATGAATGCCTTCCATCAATGCAATCAGTAGATTGCTCTTGTCATCACTAAGGGGGCGAATGATCCCTGGCTTCTCTCCGGCGTTTATGCTAGTACTGAGTTTCATGAGAGGCGTGTCCTTTGGGCAGAAGATTCTCTCTCTCCCATCAGGGGATTCCAACCATAACACTGTGATTCAACTGGTATTGGGGCCCATGAGAAAGAGTGGCAGGCAGGCATTGGATCATGGATCTTAGCTGATCTTATGGAGATCCAGATTTCCTCCACATTTCTTCCGTTGGACCTGTTTTCCTAGGGTTTTCGGGGTGTAATTCACGTCTGGTGGTTCTGCATGTGTTTGGCTTGGTTTTACTCAAGGCCATTCATTCTTGATGGGTTTTCGCCTTTTTTTTCGTCATTACTGGGATATTGTGGGTCAGGAGGTTACTCAAGCCATTCAACTTGCCTTCCATTCCAAATCTATTCCTATTGAGTGGAATCGGACCTTCATCACCCTTGTTCCTAAACACACTGATGCTACTACTCCTCTACACTTTCGGCCTATTAGCCTGTATACAACCTTGTACAAGATCTGTGCGCGCCTCTTAGTCACCCACCTACGAGATGTAATCCCTCGGCTCATTTCTGTTGAACAAGGGGCTTTTATCAAAGGCCATAGTATTTCAGATAACGTCCTCATTGCCCAGGAGTTTATGCATGATTTGCATAGAGCCCCAGCCAGACAGTGCCTTATGGCTATTAAGCTTGATATGGAGCGAGCATATGATAGACTAAACTGGGACTTCCTGCATCAAACTCTTCAGGAATTCGGTTTTGATGTCCTTATTATTGATTGGATTATGGCTTGCATTTAGAGGCCATCCTTCTCTCTGCTTATCAATGGAACTCCGANATTATTGGAAGTCTTGATACATTGATATGGCATTCTTGTAATTTTCAAGTACCCTCTTGCAGATTTGGATTTCATCAGCCTCCATTTAACAGTGTTAACCATCTGCATCTTCACTGTTTGGCGTTACCATTCATACCAAGGTACTGTTAAAAGTGCAAAACTATGTTATCTTGTGATTTTCATTTTTCTGCCTTAACTCCTTGAGAAAGAGAAATATGCACTAATAAATTGCATCTTCACCCGTAAACAGATGGAAACATGTGAAATATACCTCTTTGGGGCCGTTGGGTGGTTTTATAGTGGCTGAGAAGCTGTTGGACAGGATAAAGCCATTGTCAGAAGTTCAGATATGATTATCAGGGCAACACTATGCTAGATGAAATTGTTGTTGATGGATCCTGACAACCCTCCTTGCCTTTGACTTCCAACATCGTCATATTGATAGTTTTATTTTGCACTCCTTAATTATTGGGTCAATTGTTGTACACAACATCTGCAATGCTTGACATTTAAAATGAAATTAATATAATGTTGTATTCTTTTTTCCTCATCATCACCATGCCATCAGTTAGCAGCAGTCATATTTGATTATCTTCTACGAATTTTCGTTTTCATTTTTTTGAACTTCCCGTAGGGAAGATCATGTTTCTAGCAAAGCTGTTTTATTGCTTAATATGCTAAACCATGAGACACATTTTTGTGTTATCTACTGTTTAATTTATATTTATTGTGAATAAGTAATTTTGTGCAATTAATCATGCATGAACTGCTTGGTGGTCATGAAATATAGAAGATTGGAGTGATTTCCTTATATCTGAGTTACATAATAGCAAACGCTAATAATATCACCAGTATATAATGGAGGAAAGCTTGAGGATTGATTCCATGAGGTGTTCCAGCAATCATAATCATCACCCTCGTTGTCCCCTTGGATGCCCAAAGTATGACTTGTTGAAATGCACACCTGAGCCTGTGTGATTGTTGTGCAGAGATTATGTTGAAATATGCATACAATATGAGTGTTCCTTACACCCTTTATATTTGCAAGACATCAGAAGATGTGAATTTGTTATATTAATAAGTTCCCTAAAGTTAATCCTGCCTTAACTATATCTTTCTTTCCTCACCTGTTCTGATTACTACCTCTCTGGCTTCCATCGTTATGAAAAATCATAAAGGAGTCTAATCAAAACTGGTTTATATGGAAGGTTTCAAACTTATACAAACTGTAAAGCAGACAAAATACACCTCATTATAAATAATATAAGTACATATGTATTGATACCGGACTGCTAGCCGTACTTTTAAGGTTCTGGATTTTGTAATGGTAACCATCTTGAGGCTTTGACTTGAACCATTGTAATGCGCCCTATTCCTGAAAAAGTGTTAGTTAGTTAAGATGTATTATCTATTAAGTAAGTCCGATATAGTGGGTTTTTTTTTTTTTTTTGAATTTCACTTTTTTTCTTTATGATGCATGTATTAATGCAGTATTTAAATTAAGAGGAGATGGGGATGGAATCTAGCTTCTTCATCACTTCTGTGCCTTTTAGTCATGCATTCTGCCTTTGAAATTCTTTTCTGACTTGGACTTGCATGCATGACATTGTATCAAGCACCTTATATTTGATATGTATGAGGGTCTTCAGCATGGATTCAATTCCATTCTGTTCCATTCAAAGTCAATGATTAACACACTCAATATAGAATTAGCTGTTATAGGTTGGCTGAGAGTTTAATACGGGCAAAGATGTAGCGCATCGTATACTTATTGTAACAAGTTTTATCTTATTGTCTTCAAAAAACATATTGGCTGATGTGTGGGTAATTGTAGCACAGCATATACTGGAGGACTTAAAAAGTCTAGATATGAAATTTCTTCTCTAGGAAAAATTTTATAGTTTCTCTTACAGGAAATTAATGCAATATATGAATCTGTGATGAGAAAGTAGGTTTTCAAGGTCCTTGAATTTTGAGTTCCAGACAAGGAAAAGATAGGCTCTGTATCTGTGATAGTTGTGTCCTGAACTAATGAAATTATCATGTAGAATAGGATTTGGTCTATGTTAATACTGTATCTCGCAGAAATTTATGCATTTACCTGAAAGGGGGTAAATAGTCAAAAGGAGTAGAACATACCAAAAGATGTTTAATGGCCAATCTCTTGGATATTAAAATTTCAAAGAGCTTAAATTGGAATCTTCATTAAGTTGTGAGTTGTTGGATCCTTGGATTGGTCTCGAGCTTTTTGTTTCGTGCTTGCCACATGTTCTAATTTTTTGATGAGAATGACTGGGTGTAACTTGGCAGTTCTTGTCTTAATAACCATGGGACCTGTTTCCTGATAAGAGGGGCTAGAAACTGGTGCTCTTTTAATGTACTATTTTCCAAACTTGTTTTTCTATTTTTAATTTGTGCTGTGTTCTTATAAGTTGTATGATCATTAGAATATACCGTGGATAATTGGGTAGTGGAGTCTGGGTATTATCAGTAAACTAGAAGATTTGCTTGCAGTAATTTAGTTTGGTTTTGTCCGAGTCTTGAATAGAGTCAAGCTTGAAAACTCACTGGACCACACAAAAATGTTCATAAAACTGCAATTTATACCCAGAAATTTGATGTTCTTAAGATAGGAATGATATTTATGGATGCATTTATCAAATCGTGCTAGAGAGGTCAGGCTTATGAGCTGTGTCATTCTTTTTGCATTCAGAACTCACCATTGAAGCCACTGGGGCAACTGATTGTAAGATCCTATTCTTGGTTGGCAAATCAAGAGTCAATTATGTTATATTGAATCAGCCAGTTGGACAATTTTAACGTACTCGAGTCTTTTACTTGTTTAATTTGTTTAGGAAATGTTCTTTCCTTTTATTTTTAATTGCCTCACCTCAAATTCATCTGTTAATGGGCCGAGATCACCTGCTTCCTGCATTCTTCTACGTTTATTTCTACTGTAGCACTGACTGATGGGGTACAGGTTTTCCCTTTAGTTGATAATCTCTGATTGACAAACTATTGAAAGCTTGAATCAATTAAAAAAAAGTACGAGCAAATAAAAATTATGATGGAGACAAGGACAGCATTTTTTGTGGGTTGATATTATTCAATCTTGTAGAGGAAAGGACAGTGGTTGATTTGTGACCTTCACTTTGAACATGTTTTGCTTAAGACTGCAGGTAAAAAAAAATAAAAAAGGCCATCCGTTTTGGTTATATTGGAAATGCAAAACCAATATTCAAAGATAAGTAGAGTTGGCTGGTTATCCTCTCTGAAAAAGAGAATGATGATGTTATTTCATGCTTTGGGTTACTGATAAGGCTATACCATGTTGTTGTGCACAAGTTAGCAAGAAAACGAACATATCTTGATTATGACATTAGAAGAAAGTTATCTCCAGTCTCAAACAATGTATGCTGTGTATCAGTTGGCAGGTCAGCTTCATCCCAATCATTGAGGGTGTGACAGTTACAACACCTTATGCTCGATCGTGGATTGTCTCTTCAATACATTGAAGGCCAGGTGTTTTTGGTTCGTTTCTTGAGACTTTTAGAATATCAGGTAGGTGCATTTCAGGAACCAGGTGTTTTTGCACGCCTGCGACCAGCCTGCAGCTCTAAAACCATCTCATATGGATTAAGATGGATTTAACAAGTAAAATGTTTTTTAGTATGTATTTTAATGGCTAGACATTTAAATATCTTTATTTATATCACGAAATAAATAAACAAATATAAGAAAAGATTATTTGTTTATAAATATTGAACCAAAATGGTATCATTATTTATTCATTTACTTATTTACCTTCTCATTTGTGTTTGGACTTAATCAAGCTCAGCACAGGCAAAATGGACCAATGCCTTGTTTCTTCTACATACATTTTTATAGTTTATAAACATCACCTGCTCGATCGGATAGCCTCAAAGATAGGTATGCTGGCACCTTATAATATATTAACTCCATGGTCATGATGACAATTCTGTTGGCTGTGATCTATGGCAGATGGTGGCTACCTACTTGAATCAGACTGAGGCTAGAGTTATACTCTATGTCCTTAAGACAATTTCGTCCGCAATGGTGCTCACGGTCAGTATGACGATGTCTCCCAGGATACAACAGTCTCCTTTTGATGAAAGCAGCACTACAATTCGCCAAAATAATCGAACCAAGAATGCAACTCTCTTTTTGATGCACTATTGTTATACTATCCTTAGGAAAGTATGCAAATGCCTAAGAGAGTGGAAGAACTGAATTGAATTTGATTCAATTCGGAATGGATAATTGGATGATCTCCTCAGCGTTTTCGGCTCTTTCCTCGGCCACACCGATCTCGATGGTGGTAGAATGTAGCCGACCCGTCAGCAGATACACTTCCAACTCTGCTATTTTCAACTTTTCTTCTGCCTCTTTTTGCTTTTCCTCGGCCGCTTGAGCATTGTCCAACTCGTTGGCCACTTAGCGCTGGGCTACCTCCAGCGCATCTTCTGCCTTCTCAGCCCTAAGCCGGGCAGCCTCGGCTTTGGCTTCGGCCTTCTGCGTCCGGGCAGACTCTACTCGGACCTCTTCTAGAGCCACCTCGGCCCTCGCCTTTACTTCTTGGACTTCCTCCAGCGACTGATCGAGGGCGGCCTGGCACTGGGACCAAAGGCCCCTCAAGGCGGTCAAGGAATTCAATGCCTATGCACCACTCACAGTTAGATAAAGAAACAGGGACAATAGAGATTGACAAGGGGGCAATATTTACCCAAAGTTGGGCCACGGACGCCTCTCGGAAAAACACAGAGGTCTTCTGATGCTGGAGGTACCTCTGCAACTCATGCATGGAGGCGTCAATCATTGTCTGCTCGGCCCAGCGAGTGTGACAAGACAAAATCGACTGGAACGAAACGTTGATCTCCTCTTCGGTAGACTCTGTGGCGGCTAGTGCAGGTTCGGTTTCTGGTTGCACGCCCGATGCTTTGGCTTGGGCAGGTTCAGCTCCTTCCCCCTCGCTGAAAGGGGCGGCCTCCATATCAGGCCCCGGAATTGTGTCGGTTGGCTCCGCCTCGGGAGCCGCTGGTGGTGATGGCGGCACCTCCTTCCTTTGCTCTGGAGGGGTATCCGTCAGGTCGATAGGAGATGGAGCAGAAGGCGGGGAATGAGCCCGTCCTCTCTCGGCCTCGTCCTTTGCTGAAACCTCTCTGGTTTCAGCTTCTGCAGCGGCTTTGGTGGCGACCTCCCTTCTAGCGGGAGCCTCCTCTTCCCGAGCCTTTCTTTTCCTCGTAGCGGCCCTCCTTATATCATGCAGCGATGGTGCCATACCTACAAACCAATGAATTTTGGTTAAACGGGGAAGAAAAGGAAAAATCAAGAGAAAAGGCTGCACTGCTCACCATCACCGAAAATAATACCCGCTAGCTGAAGATTCTCCTCGGCTAGCAGCTGGTTGCAGCGAGGGACGTCGGCAGTAATCAACTGCCTGAACGCCTCCTGATCCCTTGAAAGAATTCTGGGGTCTTTGTTGGCTTCGGTATCGGGCATTCCCCACTCAGTCTTCACTCCATCGATTTGGGCAAAGAAGAACCTATTTTTCCATCCCTTAACCGAAGTGGAAAGATGCAGCCTAAGAATTCTAGTGGGCCTATGGGTAAAGGACCACCAGCTTGATTGTTTCCTAAGAGTATAGAAGTTGCGAAAGAGAGAAATCCTGGCTTCTATCCCATGTATGTGGCATAGCACTAAGAAACCTACAAGGGTCCGAATGGAATTTGGGACCAACTGGGCTAAGGTTAAGGAATACCTATCTAAGACGTTCAATATGAAAGGATGAAGGGGAATGCGGAGGCCAGCCTTAAAGTAGTATTCGTAGAGGGCAACCCTCCCGGGATAGGAAGAAGTTATCCTATCCTCGGGAAGAGGCCTATAAAGACGGAGATTGGTAGGGATTTGATAACGAGCCCGAAGATTAATTATCTCCTGAGCCGTCATCACGGAGGCAATCACGTCGGGGGATTCCCCCGCGTGAGAGGGGCCGGCGACGGCCGGACAGCGCTGGGCAAGGGTCTGTCCGGCGGCCGGGCGATTCTCAGCGAGAGATCGCCCGACCACCTGCGGTTGCTCCGCTGGGACATCCTCTGCAGAGGTGGACCATTTAGACACTGGAGAGGAGGCAGACTGCTGAGGAAGATCAGGGGAATAGCCCCCGGAATCGGAAATAGAACATGAAAGAGACGAATCAGCCATGGTAGCAGAACTAACCTGGAAAACTCGAGCACGAAGAATCGAGGGTGAGGGACTCTGGAAGACGGGAGACGAACAGGCTCGGGTAAAATTAGGGCAGGAACGAAAATGGAAGCAGTAAGAACACTTGCAGCCTTAAACGCCACCCTTTATAGACTTGTCTTTTCAAAACCATCCCGCTAATTTCGCTCCGGCTACATGCTCGCTTCCCATTGGGGGCGGCAATGGCAACCACCCAAAGTGTTGAACTTGGGAGCCCCTGCCAACGAAAAGATAGCGGTGACCTCACCGTAATGATGTATTCGCCCAGCACTCGAAGGAGATCTGCCTCGATCCCAACAGTCGAGGTGGGCGAGAGATGATGGTGTCGCAGCATTTGATGCGTATCCAAGGGCAGGGCCCTTGGCACGTGGCGCCTGAGAATTAGCCACCGGGTGATAAAGCGCCCCCGTTCAATGGTAAGTGCACGCTCACCCATCTCGGGGGCGGAAGGGCATCTGATATGGCTAATCAACTGTCAGGCGGAACAATAACACCACACGATTTTTGAGCAATTATCGCTGGCCTAAGGCTTGGCTTGGCTTCCAGCTTGGCCCCCGGATTCGACTCGGCCTCCAGCTTCGGCCTCGGATTTGACTCGGCCTCCAGCTTCAGCCTCGGCCGACGCGGCCACGACATTTCTAGCACCAAAATATTTATGGCCCTAAAGGCCACGCACATCCACTTTAAGGCATTTATCGCCTTATTCTCTCCCGTATTAAAGCACTTATGGCTGCCACGTTGGCCATAGCACTTCCTCTCGGCTTTTGGTTCCGGCATCGGCTTCTCGTTCCGGCATCGGTTTTCGGTTCCGGCATCGGCTTCTCGCTCCGACATCGGCTTTCGGCTACAACATCGGCTTTTGGCCCCAGCATCGGCCCCGGTTCCAATTTTGGCTCCGATTTCAGCCATCGACGCAGTTCAAATCACGAAGCCGAACTTCAATGCTGAACAAACTTAATACTACGACGCAATCTATTCACCTACCATTTGCCAAAATCACGGACAGTTACAAGCGCTACGCAGTTACCGATATACGCAGTACTTATTCAGCAACAGCTCACCTGCCTGCCGTTCACGGAGTTCATCCTACCTAACAAAGCAGATTCGAACGGGGTGAGGGCAACCCCTAGGACAGGTATAAAAAGAGGACCCGAGCTCGACGCGGGGGGATCTCTCTCTTTTTCCATCTCTTTCTTCAACTTACAAAAAATAGACTACTATTCTACGAGTTCACTAATTTGAACGTCAGAGGATTCCCGCCGAAACCACCGGCCCGGGACTTCTTGCAGGTTTCGAAGGAAGAAGGCGATCTTTCCCCATCCTCGGAGGCCCACGAAGATCTCGACACGCTCGGTGCTCATCACCGGTGACTTAGCAGCAACATGCATTATCTTCAGTGCATAAAGTCGTACATCAATGATTGTATGCATATGCGCATGTACATCATGGTTTATTGGATCGTGGTGCGTTTTACATGCGTGTGCATAGGTGTACAGTCAATATGCATGTTTGGTGCATAATTTTATGCACTGAAAATAGTGTATAAAGACTTTTCCCAGGAGTTTGATGCTAGTGCAATGAAACTAGTACATAAAGACTTTTCCCAAGAGCCTATGCTAGTGCAATGCATGATAAATTTGCGCATTGCGGAGGTAATATTTGGTCAATTGAGGACACTGTTAATGGGTCTCTCCTTCTCTCCATGTTATAATAAGAAAGAAGCCTGGCACTCTGACGAGTTTCGCTCTGTATATTATAAGCATGTTTTTTTTTTTTTTTTGGTACAGACGGATGATCACACCAATCTAGAGTGAATCAAACCCAAAATATCGAAATACAATATCTGACCTAGAATAGTAGGGCAAGAGTCACCCCGCTGCCAGCTCCAAAAGCCAGTATATTATAAGCATGTTTATTGGTTATAGTCTCTCATATGTTATCAGGAGATGTTATGACAGTGTTGATTGAATTAGTAATCTTAGCACGATGGCTGTGAAGGCAATCTCTGCAAGTTTTTAATTCTTTTATTAAGAACTACGACTTTCGCTTCTCTATTGGCTTTATTGGCTGGTTTGCAAAATTAAATTATTTTTATCTCTTAGCACGCACAAAATAAGCAAGCGACCTTCGCACCTCAGCTCACGGAAAGGCTGGCTGACGTTCTAACCGCAGGATCCCATAGATTGGGTGCAACTCCAGCAAACTCAGTTTTTTTCGATCCTAACTCTAATTCTATTTATAAAATGTCAACTCTAATTTTAATCCTATTTGTAAAACCTCAACTCTAATCCTATTTTTAAAAATTAGATTTAGATTAAGTTTCAGATTGATGAAAAAAAATAAATAAATAAACATCGAATTATGGATCCCAAAAGATGAAAAAAATGAAATCCTTTGCCGAACATATAAGCTGAACTTGGGGCTTTAACATTGTATTTAAAAAAAAGTCTTACCTGAAACAAAGAAGAGAAGGAGGTGCCGTAAACAAAGAAGAGGAGGAGGCAGAAACTGAAACAAAATATATGGATGGTCTACCTTTATGTTTGTCCTTTTCCTCGCCTGCGCGACCGACGGCCTTGCCCTTTTCATCCTCAAATTGATCATCTCGTCCGATCCGATTGGTGCCTTCAACGCCCTCAAAAATCTGATACCGATAAGGTATTCCTGTTCGGATAACCCTTGGGTTCGGATTATTTCGGATTCGGATTGCGGTCAACCCTAATCCGGATCAATTGCAAATCGGACTGGATTAAATTTGGGTCTTTTGGGTTCGGGTTGGATAAATATGAGTTTAAACACTGCTGTAAATCGGGTTCGATAGACCGAATTCAAGTTAAACCCAACCCAAGTTGCACCCCTAATAAGTACACAACCGAATCATGCCTTTGTACCTTGGTAGAGGGAACCGGAAATCTCACCACTGATTTTAGGTTGGACGGCTAATAGCAACTCAATAGTTTATAGGCCCATTTTAAAAGAAAGAGAGAGAGAGAG
>UESW01003839.1:1790813-1822817 GCA_900491605.1 Calamus simplicifolius | reverse complement strand
TTTTTTTTTTGTTACAAGCGGACGATCATACCACTCTGGGATGAGTCAAACTCGAAGTATCAGAATACATAATTTGCTCCAAAAGAATCGGACAGGGTCACCAAAATGTCATTCCCACTATCCATAATGGCGAGCTACAGTCAAGGCAACCTAATCCGCTACAGCATTGGCTTCTTGTAAACATGATGAATCAACGGAGCAGAGGTAACATGAAGAGAAGCCTAGATATTAGTAATCAGGAAATTATAAGAGGGGCAGATATCACCATCCCGTCTGATCCAGCGGATGACCAGAATCTTCCTCAATAATAACCCTTTAATTAAACATATAAATTAATGAACTTAATGAATCTCTTGCTAATGTTAAAAAAAAAAATATTCAAACGGAGTAGCTTTAATGATCTTGATCCCCATAGTAGCAGCAACAAGGTGATGAAAATTTTATTTTATTGTTTTATTTTTATTTTATTTTTATGCGTGCTATGAATCACATTGTTGTAAAATTTTAGTGGAATTCAAAACTTCGATGCTACAATATCTATTGTATTAAACCGTGATCCAAAGCACTTGTTCAACGCCGTCATGAATAATTACGTCAGCACGTGAACGGTGGCCGTTGGGAGCACGGGCGCGAGCGGACGGTCCACGGCGAATGGGGGGCGGCGTCGCGTTAAGCGCCAGCCGTCGTTGTTCCATGCCGTGGGGGTCCCACAGCGTGACGTCGGAACCACCAATGAGGCGCAGGGAAGTCAAAACGAGAACCAATAGGAAAGCGACTAGGTGTGTGGGACCCGCTCCGCGAAATTTGGCCCTCCTTTGGGATATTTTTATTTAGATTTTTTTTTTAATCCACCATTAAAATATTAAATGCTTAGGTGCTGTAAATAAAAAAAATTTAAAAGCATAAATGCATAGTATAAATGGCGAAAGGTTTAGAATGAAAGCTTTGAATAAATAAAATTAAAATTTTATTTTTAAAAATTTAAAGAAAGTATTATATTTTTGAGTCCTTATTATTATGAAAAATTACAACAAAATCCAATTAATTTACATATTAACCTTAAATTCTTTTTTTAAACACTCTAAAATTTTTATTTAGATGCATAAAAATTCATTTCATCCATCGTCAACTCGGTAAGAAGTCAATTTTGCCTTTATAAAACCGTGATAATTCTAGTTTTGCTACTGCATGACCATGTTAAGGTGGCGTCTCATGATGGAGATGGATGAAAGAAGTTTTTATATACTAAAAAAAAAATTTAATTTTTTTTAAAAAAATAGATTTGATATATAAACCGATCAAAATTAAGGGGAATCTTACCATAATTTATCTTTTATTATTAGTATTAAAAATGTTACCATACCTGGACCGCTTTTAATGTAGAGAGAGAGAAAGAGAGTCAAAGATTAAATTTTTATTTAATTAATTTTTTTATATAATTAGATTAGGTGTATTAATATAAAAGATTAGGACTTTGACACCCTTTGCTTCTAGATGTGAGACTAATGACTTCGATCAACTTAAATTTGGCTTGAGATAGAGTTTTGAGCTCTAAAACTAGGCTTAAATTATACAATTTACTTTACTAGTTTAAAAATCAATAGGTGAATGCGATGATCAGATGTAGGATCAAATTATGGGATCAAACAATGCTGATATAAAAATTTTGTGCAAAGAAATCATGTGCTAGTGTCAAGTTAACATTCAGTGATTACTCTCCAAATATATGGCTCTAAGTGCATTTGCCTTTCTAATCTTCTGGAGTTTTAAAGTTTAATTATTTTCTAAAAAGAAAAGAGACCACTACCATGATATTTTGTCCAAGAAACTTTAGGGCCATTTGTAGTTGCTTTGTTGACAGCACAACTAATTCTTTATTAACTCTTTATAAATGTTGCTATCATTATTGGTAGTTTGACCTTGACTAAACTGCAATGGAACCCAATTTTCTTCAGCCTCTAAGACACCATCACATCTTATTCTATTTCTCATAGATTTTGTTCTTTTTTAATTCTTTGTTGCATGGCGCTTGTTAAAATCTTGATGATCTAAGTGATATTGGAACAAGTCTAGATATGAATTAAAAAAAAAAAAAAAAACAATAGATGTATCATTATTTTATTACTTATTATAAATATCCTTTGCACATAGATTTAGATAGTAAAACATTGGAACAACAATGCAAACCCTCTTCTCCTGTTCCCTACCCCTTGGTTGTTAGCCAGCAGCTATCTGTTTCTTGTTGCATAAGTTGTCCCATTACTTCATTAAAACTTAAATATTGTTAGTCTCAAGGCATAACTGGTCATAGGCCTTGTGTGTGTTGTTTCTTCATTGCTTAGAACTCCAAAGCTATTAAATTATTACCAAATAAACCAGAGAACTGCTCCAAAGTTATAAAACAAAAGGGCTTGGACAATGACAGAGACATTCAAGTAGCTCAGTCCCAAACATTGGCCCCCTGAGGCTTAGATGAGCCACACCTTGTTTCAGAAGTTTCTCAAGTCATTATTTCTCATTACTAGCAAATTGTTTCAAGTCTTCCCTGCCTTGTTACTGGCTCTTGAATGAGTTGACCTTATAATACAAGTTTTGCAACTACAAGGATCTTGCATCACATTCTCATGGATTTGGCACAAGGGGATCATAATGGTTTTCTGCATCATTGTCTTCTCCATCAATATCAATCAAAGACTCAAAACTCCAACATCAAGCTATGAGTCACCTTCATGAATTGTTCATGATCATAAATTTTTTACACCACATCAAGAAAGGGGTGTGAGAAATGATCATTGACATGGAAGAGAGAATGAGATGTGGAAAGGAACAATTAACATTTGATCAATGATTTCTCTATCACTATCAAACCATTCCATTTGGTGTGTGCTTGTAGATTGTGCAAGAGTGATGCTCATATTAATGTACAGCTGGTTTCTCTTTAAAATATGTATTTTTAAGAGTAACAGTGCGAGAATCATGCTAGTTATTTTAAAGAAACAGTTGTAGTGTCAGATGTAGATTCACATCAGTTGATATATTCATTCCAATAATCTCATCTGTCATGCACTTGCTGATGCTTCTTTTTGTTGCCTTAATAGAAATTGAGGCATTGGCACACTCTTTATTAAAAATATAAGAAATAAAGTGTTAAAAAAAAAGACACCTGGGGAATTCTCTCAATCTTTAAACTTCAAATCTCTTTCAAATTGAAGAAAGGTAGTACTACTGCTAGGTTATGATTTAGTTTGCTCTGTTTGCAACACTTAGTTGCATGGAAAATATGTTCTCCTAGAACTCAATTTTCCAATTATGATGGTGGGAATTAGAGATAGCCATGAAGAAACCATTTTGAAGCCAATGATTTCATTCCTTGGCTCCTATTTGTTGAGCTATTTTTTTTATCTATCATTTTCCTTATGAATTGTTCATCATCTTATATTTGCTTCACTACTTGGGGTCTCCAATATAACTCCAAGGGACCTTGGCCCTGATTTCCCAACTTCCACTTGATTCCATGAAAGCAAACCTTTCATCAACCTTTTTTGTCCAAAAACAAAAAAAACAAAAATTCTAGTTCCTCTTTTAAGGAGTTTTGTTGCATAAGTGTCCATGTCCATGTCTAATACCTTAATCACCAATAAAATTACACTCTTATCAACTTACTATTCTCTTCCACTGCTCAAAGCATACTTCTGTTGTCTTTCATATGCTTAACTTGCAATGATGCCTCCTCCTCCTCCTACATAAATATGAAATGCTCTTCATCTTGTAGATCCACTTACAAATACTTCTTCAACAAGTCTCAATAATGTTAATTACCAACCACTCATTTGGCCAAATGTAGTCCCATCAACTTGAATGACCCCAACAAAGAATCTATAATTTCTCTGGCTCAAAACTGGCCCAGAGCACATGAACAGTCCACATCAGAATCAATCCCTCCAATCTTGGCCACCTTGCATCCCAACCATCCTTTTGCCAAGAACTTTCCAGTGAGTTGGCAAGCTGGTCTCAGCCATAAGAACAGGAGGATTCTTGTTAATTCTATGGGCAGTGCAATGAGGGTTACTAAGGTGCCATGTTGGCCTCATCCCAGAGAACATATGCTTAGAGATTAGAATCTTATTCTCTGAGAAAGGAAGTTTAGTGTGAGGGCTACAAATTTCCCTTTAGAATTTGCTAACTTCTTTGGATAATGTGATGGTCATATGATATGAACTGATTTCTAGACTTAAATTGTTTTTTAGCTCATTGTGCTTGTCAGACTACCATTTATGTAGGGCCAGGGGTATTGAAGAAGTAAAACAGATAAAGGATTCCTTCTCAATGGCAGAGAGTGGCCAAGTGGTTACACCCAAGTGGATCTTGTTGGGATGTGCCCATAAACAAATGACATTTATTATTTTTTTAAATATTTAAAAAAAATTAATATTATACTTGCATGCATGTTATGATGCTTTATAAATATCAAAAATCCCTGGATTATTTAAATGTGACTTTAAATATTGTATATAAGTGTTATATACAGAGGATAATACTTAAAGTAAAATAATCTAAATTTGTCCATAATTATAAATTAAAGTTGCAAACGAGATCTTTAATTTAAAATTACTAGCATGGTTCATTACATTCTGAATGAAACGATCTTATCCGGATTGTTGATAATGAGATTATCGGAATGAAAGCGCTTTATATAATTTGATTATATAGGACTGGAACACGATTAATTATGAATCTCTAATAAATTTTGTTGTTAAAATAGAGAATTCAAAATTAATCAATGATGGTCATATATGAATCGATCTTAATTCTGAGTAATTAATAGACTCTTATTTATTATTATATTTTTTGACTTACCGAGTAATGACACAGAAACATAGTATCAAATTCTTGGTATATTGGAAATATAATAACATAAGTAGCCGAAAATATTAATATACAAGATGAAATCTATTCCTTCGTAAAGAAGTCAGATGGACAGTTCCAATAAGTGTTGATTCGGGACTTGAATAATAAGAGTGCTCAATTTATGATTGAATCATAAATATATTATTTATTATAGAATCAATGGTACTTATGAATAAAGATGTGATTAAAGAGGTTAACGGAAAATGCCTAGCTTTAATCATGAACCGTTTATGGAGGATTGATTTATATGTAGTGACTATATTAATGGACGATTCAAATCCTTTTGAATATAATTAATTTTATAATTTTAAGAGTACAGTTTCAAATTTTTTGTGAAGTAATTTGGAATTAATAATTTTGATATTTTAATTAAGGTGTTAATTGAATGTCAAAATTATTGGAGCTTAGAATTATAATGTCCAATGGCTCCATTAAATTATGTAAACTTTATGATATGTTGGGTTGAGTTATTAATTTGGAATTGAGAATTCTAAATTATTTTTTATATAGAAATTAATTGGATTAATTTTCATTATACGGTATGCTAGAGAACACATCATAGGCATATTCCACAAGAAAAGTCTATGTGGAAATTATTAAGTTGTTGAAGAAATAAATATGGGATCGTGGAGAGCCTTTCTCTCTCCCGTAACGTCCCATGATAAATATATCTAATCATTGTTGTATTGATATACGTTAAAGTAATTCCAAGAGGAAGTGATCTTTAAATATTAATTAATTGATTAATTAATAAGAGAGGTTGATAGTTGTTATTCTATGAGAATATAAGATTCACGAGAGACAGAGAAGAACATAGGAGAACAATGATCAACCACAGAGAGTTCCTCCTTCAACTTCACTTTATCTCATGAGTTGAGAATACAAAGTGAATTAAACTAAGTTGTATAATCTCAACCCAAATCAAAAAGGAACACCCACTCATTTTTGTTCATCATAATTTGGTGAATGTTTGGAAAAATCTGTGGTGATCAAAAGGATTTGGTGATTCCAAAGCAGTGGTGGTGAAGAACTAAAGGTAAATTCTTGTTGCCGCCGGGATCCGTCCTCCGACTTGGGCGCGGTCGATCTTCAGGGAAGAGGGGGGCAAACATGCACAAAAAGTCCTCGCGCGAGAGGCGTTGGGGTTGGCCCTCCGCGGAAGACCCTCCGACGCTCAAGTCAGTGGAGAAGAAATCGACGATCAACCAGATAATGGGGAGGTGGATCTCTCTGGGAAACCTCTCCAGGGACGGCCAATCAAGAGCTCTAGAGGGCAAGGGCACCAACGAGCCGCCGGAGAGAGCAGTGAAGGTAAGAGCGCACGTATGAGTGTGCCAAAAAGATGCATGTGCATGCGTAAGGAGATGCGTACCTGAGGGAATCTGGGGGTGTCCAATTTATAGACTGTCACCTGGACCTTGAGCGTCTTCTGGAAGGTTCAGAGGTTGTTAGGATACGGAGGTGGATAGAATAGGCCGCTGTGGGGCCATGGAATCCGTATCAGGTTTGTTAGGGGATCGACGGCTGGGAAAGCACCTTGATGTCTCGAGATCCGGTCGAGTAGACCTGGGGCAGTTACGATAGGCTCTAGGCCACGTCTCGACATGATTCCTTGTCTAGGATGTCGTTCTGGCAAGCCTGGCTCTCCTGCGTCAGGTTCCGCGGAGGTAGGTATTAGGTTGTGGATCACTTGGTGAAGCCGGGTCACGGAGACTCGGGGGGAAGCGAGCTACGAGAGCTCGGGAAGGAGCCGAGCCATGGCAGACCGGAAGGAACGAGCTATGGAAGCCCGGAAGGGCCGAGCTATGGAAGTCCGGAGGGGCCGAGCTATGGGAGCCCGGGAGGGCCGAGCTAGGGAAGCCCGGAAGGGGTGAGCTATGGAAGCCCGGGAGGGCCGAGCTAGGGAAGCCCGGGAGGGCCGAGCTATGGAAGCCCGGAAGGGCCGAGCTATGGAAGCCCGGGAGGGCCGAGCTAGGGAAGCCCGGAAGGGCCGAGCTAGGGAAGCCCGGGACGGTCGAGCTATGGAAGCCCGGGAGGGCCGAGCTAGGGAAGCCCGGAAGGGCCGAGCTATGGAAGCCCTGGAGGGCCGAGCTAGGGAAGCCCGGGAGGGCCGAGCTAGGGAAGCCCGGAACGGCCGAGCTACGGAGGAGGTCGGCCTTAGTCGCCTCGCGCGGATATTAATGCAATGTCGATTTTACCCCCTAACACATGCCCTCCACTCCCTAGTTCGAAGCGTAGGTTCGGGCATAGGGAGTACAAGTCCAAATGGTGGCGTCCCGGATGGGACGTCTTGGTTTAGACAGCTCGTGCAATGATGCCCTAATTAATGCGACAGGGTCATACTACCTTCGGGGCTAAGGCTCCTCCGAGAGTGACGGTTGGGATTACGCCACGTCGTGAATCCTGATCGATCGGGCGTTTGTCGAGGCGATTCCGAACGCCTCGGGCGAGACGCCCTATCTCCTCAAGACGGCTTCCTTAGTGGGGAAGCAAGGCGATAGACGTACTGTATATATATATGTGCACGTTCGCAGCATCCTCTCATCTTGTTTTTTGAAAAGTTTGGCCTTTCGTCCTCCTCGATTCTCGTCGTCCCGCCTGGTGTTTCTTTTCTCAATCGAGATGGCGATGAGACCCGATGATGTGGTTTCGAAGATTGTAGCCAAGGATTTGGGGAGGATTCACCAATGGTATGGCATGCCCTCAGATGTCGTTCTGCGGGCGCCGGAGTCCGAGGATAGGGTCTCACGAGATCTAGAGTCCGGGGTCTTCATTTATGAAGACAGTTTGAAGGCGGGCTTTCGTTTCCCTCTCCATCCTTTGGTGAAGAAGATAATGACCCACTACAACATCTGCCCGGCGATGGTGGCCCCAAACAGTTGGCGGAGCATCATCGGATTTATTTCAATGTGCCACCAGATTCAGATTGTTGCCACTCTTCCCCTTTTTCGCGCCTGTTACCATCTGATACCTGGGAGGAAATCAGAGTGGCCGTACATTGGACCCCGGAGGTCCTTCAATGTCATTGTGGATAAGCCCTCTTCCATCAAGGGATGGAAGAGCCGGTTCGTTATTGCAGAGGGGAACATTGGATCCGGCTTCCCTCGGAAATGGGGAAACTTTGCTAGGGATGCAGAGACGCATCCGGTTTTGTCAGCGCAGGAGGAAAGGGATTTGGACGTCCTTCGCAACGGCCGAGTGTTTTCGGCTAACGATCTGCAATCGGAGGGGGCCCTCTTTGCAGCAGGGCTCAACCCCTTGGACCCGCAAGGTGAATCTCCTCTTTAAATTTTTCGCTATGCATTTTCTCGATGAATGCGCTTGGATCTGATCGTGTATGTTTTGTTCCTTCAGCCAAGAGGTCGGCTTTGACAAGCCTCTCCAAGAGGAAGAGAGGAAAGCGCCCCGGGGAGAGCAGTGGCACGGATAGTGGCAGGCCCGAGAAAAGGGCCCATATCTCCGCAAGAAGCCCGTCGGATACCGGGGCGGTTACGGCAGGAACGCCGAGGGCGAAGGAGGATCCGGGGAGAACGGTTGTGGCCCCCGGCCCTCTCATGTTGGAGATATCGGACAGCTCGGACGAGGCTCCGTTGGCTCGTCTGACCGCGTTCCCCCTGAAAGAGGAACCAGCGGTGGATTTGGGAGAGGCGGTTGTTGCTGAGGAGACTGCTGTCCCCGCAGGATCGCCACCGGCTCCAATAGGAGAGGGAGATGGGACAGCTGCAGCCGAGGAGGTTCAGGGAGAGCTCCCTCTTGGTCTCTCTGCAGGGGAGTCCGGTAGTAGCGAGGTCGGACCGCCCTCGATGGATCAAGAAGCGGGTCAGACCGAGGCTTCGGGGGAGCCTGCGGAGGAGATGCAGGTGGCGGTAACCGGGAAGCATGCGTCGGAGGAGGGGACACAGCAAGGTGGGAGTCCCGCATTGGGAGCTCCCTCGAAAAAGATTTTGGGGAGGCTGGCGCTTGGGCTAGCCGAATTATCCGAAGAAGTCCAAGCCAGGGCCTTGATAGAGGAGGCTGGGAAGTTGGGGACCTCTCAGACGGAGGTCGCCCAGGTCGGTCCCTCAGGCGGGGACAGTCAGCCCAGCAGCTCGAGCGCTGGTGTTGAGGAGGCATTTTCCGCCTTAATAAGGTCGGCCTTGTATCCGGGTGCGGATCCTTTGGCGGACAAGTTCGCAGACTTGGAGCTGGTCGATGCCACATTCGGTCAGCAAGGCGTGGCCGAGAGTATCCATCTCCTTCCCGACATCGACAATACGACCCTGATGAGGATGACTCGGGCCTATGCCTCGCGGGTAAGTTATTTCCTTTGTGCGGTAGATGTTTCCTGAGTGACCCCATCGTGGGTTTTTATTCATCTTTTGTCTCGCAGAGCGTTTTGCTTTCTCGGGCGATGTGCTGGCGTTTGAGTTTGGCGACGGGGGCCAGCATTCAGGCCAGGAGGGACAATGCCGAGCTCCAATCACGACTGAAGGTGTCTGAGAAGTTCGAAGAGCTTATGGATATGACTGATAGGAGCTTGAAGGGAATAAGGGCGGCACACCAGGTCGCCTTGGCCGAGGTGTCCAAGCAAAAGCGTAGGGTGGAGGAGTTGCAGGAACTCCTGGCGAAGAATGACAACGCGTGCTTGGAGCTGGCCAGAATTGAATCAAACATTCGCGGAGGTGAAAGCGATGCGGAGAGAACATAGCGAGAGTATGGGTCGGCTGGGAAAGGAAGCTGCCGACGAGAGGAAGCGTTTGACCAGGATGCTCGACGAGGTGGAGGAGCGACTGAAGCGCCGTGACAGCGAAATTGCCCACTTGAGGGAGGGCGCTAAATGGCAACAAGGGGTGATAGCTCGAGTGAACAATGAGCTGTCCCAAGCCCAGGAGGAAATCGGAGCCAAACAGTCGAGGATCAACAATCTGCAGGAGAGAGTCGAGCTGGTCGGGGCTGATAGGACAAGAGCCAGGAGCGAGGCTGAGGAGTTGGCCAAGAGGTTGGCCAGACGAGAGGAGGAGGTACGATCTCATTTCCCCCCCCCCCCCCCCCCCCCTTTTTTAGCTTTTCCACTGGCTTCTTGTGATGCCGACTTACTTTGGCTTTTTCAGATGGCAAAGTTGGAGTTGGAGGTTCGGGCTCTTCAAGGCGAGCTTGTGTCCAGCGCAACAAGAGCTCAGAATTCGAGACGCGGGCCGGCAAGTTCGAGGAGCAAAATATCATTCTGCGGGCCCAAATCGCAGAGGCTGAGAGACAGGCTGCTGAGGCCAACATGCAGCTCGCCATACTCAAGGGAGGCAGGATGCTATCGGTGTTGATGCCTTCCAACTTGGGCAGCAGGAATGCAAAGAGAAGATATCCAGCGAGCATCCGAAATGGGATCTCTCTTTTCTGGACGCCGAAACTCCTGATGAGGGTGAGTCCGAATGGGAAGAAGAGGACGAATATGTCGACGTCTCGGACACCGACGCTGGTGTTGTCCTGGGTTCCGGCGAAGCCGTAATTTCTAAGGGGCGGTCTCAAACTGCCGTTGAAGGGGCGAAGGTGTTGGAGAGGGGCGAGCATAGTCACACTTCTGTGGATGTAACCGAGAGCTCCTCCAAAACCGATGTGGTTCTCGGCTCTTAGAGGCCATTCTTGTATTTTATCTTTTAGAAGTCTGTCTGACATTTTTGATGAAAGAGTTTCCTGTTTCCATCTAAGTGCCTTTCTTGCGTGGCTTTGTTGTTGTCTAGTCTCGCCTCAATCGCGAGCGACTTATGGCTCGCTGATACTCTTAGGTCATCCTCATTCCGGGATTGAAGGAATGCATTGGTTTGGCCCAAAGCAGGGCGGCAGCCTTGACCAGCGAATTGGGAAGTGGTCTGGTTCGATTGGTGTGGACCGACTGACAGAATAGATCTTGTTAAGGCCGATAGGCGGGTTAGGTCGACTGGGGCCGACGAACAAGATGGTCGGCTGGGGCCGACGC
Source organism: Calamus simplicifolius (assembly GCA_900491605.1). Taxonomy (NCBI): domain Eukaryota; kingdom Viridiplantae; phylum Streptophyta; class Magnoliopsida; order Arecales; family Arecaceae; genus Calamus; species Calamus simplicifolius. The sequence goes on along the minus strand of UESW01003839.1, from coordinate 1,811,959 downwards.
GCAAAATAGGTCGGCTGGGGCCGGCGAACAAGATGGGTCGGCTGGGGCCGACGAGCAAAATAGGTCGGCTGGGGCCGACGAACAAGATGGTCGGCTGGGGCCGACGAGCAAAATAGGTCGGCTAGGGCCGACGAACAAGATGGTCGGCTGGGGCCGACGAGCAAAATGGATCGGCTGGGGCCGATAAGCAAAATGGGTCGGCTGGGGCCGACGAGCAAATAGGTCGGTTGGGGCCGACGAACAAGATGGGTCGGCTGGGGCCGACGAGCAAAATGGATCGGCTGGGGCCGATAAGCAAAAATAGGTCGGCTGGGGCCGACGAACAAGATGGGTCGGCTGGGGCCGACGCGCAAAAATAGGTCAGCTGGTGCCAACGAGGAAGATAGGCCCTCGCGCTTTCTGCCATTCTGCCAATGCCCTGCTGTTCCGCAGGTGATTCGGTTTTTATTTCACCAGAATTGATGATACGGCGTTGCGGGGAATATAATGCTGCACCAGAGCTTTCCGGAAGGTGCTCTTTTCCCATGCAGGTCGTTTTAACGTACTGCGCACGCAACCGTTCGCCATTGGAGGACGTTATTTTTGAAGGACGATATTCTAAGCCCGCTAGTTCTCGTAACGCCAGTGGACGATTCTCCGCATTTAATGATCGCGATTCGGGATCAAGGTGAAATCATCACATGCGTCTCGATTTGGGCGGTGGGCTCGGCGCGCAATGGGGCGTTGCGCCTATCCTGAGGGACCACGTGGATGTACGGTCGAGATGTACAAATCTCGGGGCTTACAGCTTGGGTAGCTTTTCCCGGCTCATTTCTGCCTATAAAAAGGGGAGAAAAGGGGCATGTTTGGTTATCCCCAAAGTTTCTTTCCTATCAGAGCTTTCATCATGCTTGTTTTTCTGTTGTTGGGAGTGGGAGGACCGGCTTTTCTCTTGCAAGCCTTTCGCCTCCGGATAGTTGGGGCGACGAAGGAGCTGCTAAAGAGTGGCCCGCCCTTAGGGGATGAGTCCCGGAGATCACATGGAGAGCGCACATAGGGGGCGCAGAGATCACACGGGGAGTGCACATATACTCTTCCCATGTGACCTTTGTGGCCTGTTACGGAGGGCTTACGGTAGGAAGTGTATCGACACCCCCGTAGCATGCACAGATTCTCCCTCTTTCGCTGGCATGGATTCCCATCCCTTTTCTGAGGGGAATCCTTGCCACGGGGTGGAGAAGATGGGAGCAACCGGGGTCTGATGGTCCCCGAGCTTCTCGGTCGGGCAGCGGCCTGCGATCCAGCACCCCCTCCTAGGGGAGCGGGCTGGTTCGTCCGAGTCCTCAGAATCAGCATCCACGGGCCGTGCCACCTTCCGAATATCTTCATTCGGCGGGAGCCGTGGAGGGTCAGCTTTATCAACTGTCCAGGTGGGCTGACCGTTTCATGGTTTGCCTGATTTATTGATCCGGACGTCGGATCATCACAGTTGCCTAGGTCTGCTTTGGAGCAGTTGCCCAAGTTTTGTACTCGTCTTTATTTTATGCATTTCAATGTTCTTGTAATGCCTCTGAGGCATTTGTAACCGATCTCGACTGGCAATAAAGAGAGTTATGTTTTGTTTTTCAATCTCTATCTTTTTGTGCCGAATTTGTTGTCATTGCTGTTTGTGGGGTACAAAGGCGTCCCGCTTATCATTAGATGAGATCCCATGCCATTCGAACTAACTGAGGTTCGCGAGCGACGGTTCAGGTATCATTCGGCGAAATACGTTCCTTACTTCGGTCCGAAGCTTGGAATTTTGCATCTCGCTCTTATCGGAGCTCGAATGTTCGTGGGTCGGCCTTGCCGAAGTTTAGGGAATATGTGCTTTTTCCCGTAGTAGTTCAAGGAACTTGTTGCCCGGTCCAACCGAGGTTCGGAGATTTTGGCTTGGCTTTGCCAAGGTTCGGAGAATGTTTTACTTGGCCCTGCCGAGGTTCGGAGAATATCTTACTTGGCCCTGCCAAGGTTCGGAGAAACTGTTGCTCGGCCCTGCCGAGGTTCGGAGAACTTGTAGCTCGGCCCAGCCGAGGTTTGGAGGATCTTTAGCTCGGCCCAGCCGAGGTTCGGAGAACTTGTAGCTCGGCCCAGCCAAGGTTCGAAGAATATTTTACTTGGCCCTGCCAAGGTTCGGCGAACTTGTAGCTCGGCCCAGCCGAGGTTCGGAGAATATTTTACTTGGCCCTGCCAAGGTTCGGAGAATTGTTAGCTTGGCCCAGCCGAGGTTCGGAGAATTTTTAGCTCGGCCCAGCCGAGGTTCGGAGATATTGGCTCAAGGGAGCGATTCAGTTGTCATTATGGGCCACGGTGCTATGTCTATGTGGCGCTTGGTGACGCTACTCTTCCCGAGGGGGTAGGTTATTGGCCGGATGCTGGACTTCTTCCCTCTGTTCTTCCTGAAAAGGGAGCTTGGGGAAATGCCATGTGCATTTTTTTATTGGGGGCGGCAGATCGGAAGGTAGTCTGTTCGGGGGAATTCCCGATCAGTCAGTCCACACTTTCCGATCTTACTCGGGATGGGGTGTGGAACCTCGGATTTTGCAGCCTTTGAAATGATGACACATGGCAAGCTCTTACGGGTCGGCGGCTATGGTGCGACCGACTGAGATACCTGTCCAGCGAGTATAAATATGACCGAGGGGCATCGGTCTCAGCCATCCCTCGGTTTAAGTTTTGAAACAATGGCCTTTCCAGGACGATCGTCTAGTGAGCTGCGCACCTCACTCAACGGCCTGCTTCACCCGGAGGGGAGGCGTACCTCCGTTACCATCGACGGACTGGGCCTGGCGTTGGCCCTCGCGAGTAATCAGCAGCTCGTGAGGGTCGTAGAGGAATATATGGACGTCACGACCAAGGAGGCGGAGGCCCTGCGCCGGGTGATAGACCGGCAGAGGGAGGAGGTCGAATCGCTACGCCAGCAGGTGGCTGATCTCACCGAGCGCTTGGAGGGACTGCTGGCGTTCGGAAGCGACTCCGACCCTTGACTTAGGGCCTCGGCTATTTTCATTTTGTGCTTCCACTTTTCTTGCCTCTCTTTTCGTGTGCTCCCCTCCTTTTGGATTAATACAAAGAGGTTAATGTTCAGATAATCTTTCCTTTCGAGAGTCTTCTGTCATTCGCGTAATAGTTAGGGAGTCGGCGTGGTTCCGCTGGTTCACGCATCGAAGTAGATGCTTTAATCGGTGGGTTATAGGGACGTTACCCGAAGATTTTAGTAGCAGAGGGGGCATTCCTTGGCTCTGCTCGGGGCTTTTGGCCGATTACGCGGGGCTTAAGGGGCCCTTCCTTTTGTGTGCCAACGGTTTTTTGCTCAGCGTGCTTCGTTTTAAACCGACGGGATTTTCGGGGGCTATTTGGAAGTCCCTCGGTCTTGATCGGGGCCTACGTACTTCGGCTTTCAGCCGGCGTTTTAACCCGAAGAAATTTTTACTCAGCCTTGCCGAGGTTCGGAGAGTGTTTTACTTAGCCCTGCCAAGGTTCGGAGAATTTGTTGCTCGGCCCAGCCGAGGTTCGGAGAATGTTTTACTTGGCCCTGCCAAGGTTCGGAGAATTTGTTGCTTGGCCCAGCCGAGGTTCGGAGAATGTTTTACTTGGCCCTACCAAGGTTCGGAGAATTTGTTGCTCGGCCCAGCCGAGGTTCGGAGAATATTTTACTTGGCCCTGCCAAGGTTCGGAGAATTTGTTGCTCGGCCCAGCCGAGGTTCGGAGAATATTTTACTTGGCCCTGCCAAGGTTCAGAGAATTTGTTGCTCGGCCCAGCCGAGGTTCGGAGAATTTGTTGCTCGGCCCAGCCGAGGTTCGGAGAATGTTTTACTTGGCCCTGCCAAGGTTCGGAGAATTTGTTGCTCGGCCCAGCCGAGGTTCGGAGAATGTTTTACTTGGCCCTGCCAAGGTTCAGAGAATTTGTTGCTCGGCCCAGCCGAGGTTCGGAGAATATTTTACTTGGCCCTGCCAAGGTTCGGAGAATTTGTTGCTCGGCCCAGCCGAGGTTCGGAGAATATTTTACTTGGCCCTGCCAAGGTTCGGAGAATTTGTTGCTCGGCCCAGCCGAGGTTCGGAGAATATTTTACTTGGCCCTGCCAAGGTTCGGAGAAACTATTGCTCGGCCCAGCCGAGGTTCGGAGAATGTTTTACTTGGCCCTGCCAAGGTTCGGAGAATTTGTTACTCGGCCCAGCCGAGGTTCGGAGAATGTTTTACTTGGCCCTGCCAAGGTTCGGAGAATTTGTTGCTCGGCCCAGCCGAGGTTCGGAGAATATTTTACTTGGCCCTGCCAAGGTTCGGAGAATTTGTTGCTCGGCCCAGCCGAGGTTCGAAGAATATTTTACTTGGCCCTGCCAAGGTTCGGAGAATTTGTTGCTCGGCCCAGCCGAGGTTCGGAGAATATTTTACTTGGCCCTGCCAAGGTTCGGAAATTTGTTGCTCGGCCCAGCCGAGGTTCGGAGAATATTTTACTTGGCCCTGCCAAGGTTCGGAGAATTTGTTGCTCGGCCCAGCCGAGGTTCGGAGAATATTTTACTTGGCCCTGCCAAGGTTCGGAGAATTCCTGTCCAGACAAGGAACTCGATCGTACTGAGGGTTGGTAAGCAGCATCTGTTTCTTTTTGCAAATTTTGGTGATGTAGTGCATAATGATTCGCATTGAGGAAAATGTGCCGACAGGAAGATATAATGAAGCATATGAAAATAAATTTGAAGAGGACGTACCCTATTGATAATATTTTCAGAGATTGTCCGAATTCCACGTCCGGGGAATGGATTTTCCATCCAGATCTTGTAGCTTGTAGGTCCCTGGTCCGATGATCTCTGCTACTTGGTACGGGCCCTCCCAGTTTGGCGCCAGCTTTCCTTATTCCAGCGGCTTAGAAACAGAGGCCTTTCGGAGGACAAGGTCGCCGGGTAGGAAGGCCTTCCCTTTGACTCTAGAGGCGTGGTAACGGGCCACCCTTTGTTGATAGGCAGCCGTTCTAATCCGGGCCTTCTCTCTGATTTCCTCTATTAGGTCGAGGTTGGTGCGGAGTTGTTCGTTGCTAGCTTCCTCTGAGTAGCTTTCCACCCGCAATGATGGGAGGCCGACCTCCACAGGGATAACGGCCTCTGTACCGAAAGCCATTCGAAAAGGGGTTTCGCCTGTCGGGATTCTTGGGGTTGTGCAGTAGGCCCATAAGACATGATGTAGCTCATCCGCCCACTTGCCTTGGGCTCTGGAGAGGCGAGCTTTGATTCCCTGGAGGAGGGTTCTGTTGGTCACTTCGGCCGCTCCGTTGGCTTGTGGGTGTCCGACCGAAGTAAGGTGGTGACGGATTCCATATTCCTCACAGAACTGGCGGAATTTGGAGTTGTCAAACTGCTTGCCGTTGTCAGTGATTATGGTATGCGGGAGGCCGAATCGGCAGATGATAGACTTCCAGACAAAATCTCTGGCCCGTGCCTCGGTAATTTGTGCCACTGCTTCCGCTTCGACCCATTTGGTGAAATAGTTGATGGTGACAAATAAAAATTTCCGCTGTCCCGTGGCAAGCGAGAATGGGCCGAGGATGTCCATCCCCCATTTGGCGAAGGGCCAAGCGGAGGATATGGAAATTAGCTCGGCAGAAGGGAGCCTTTGGATGCTCGAATGCCTCTGGCAGGGGTCGCAGGCTCGGACTAGGTCGTCTGCATCTTTCTGCATGGTCGGCCAGTAGTAGCCTTGTCGTAGAACTTTGTGGCACAGGGATCGACCTCCCAAATGGTTGCCACAAATCCCTTCATGTACCTCCCGCAGAGCATAATCTGCTTCGGACGGGCGAAGGCATCTGAGCAGCGGCATGGAAAAAGATCGTTTGTAAAGCTGGTTGTCGATCAACACATAATGAGTGGCCTGTAGCTTCAGCTTTCTAGCCTCTCTTCGGTCGGACGGAAGCGATCCTTCTTTGATGTATTTGAGGATAGGTCGAACCAAGATGGTTCGGCCTCAACTTGCATTATTCGGTCGGCTTCCGCGATGCTAGGCCTTTCCAAAGTCTCCAAGTGGAACTTTTGCTCGGCATCCATTGTTTTCGTGGTTGCCAGTCGGGAAGTAGGTCGGCGTGGGCGTTCTCGGATCTGGGAATCTGAATAATTTTGAATTCGGCTAAATGGGGAAGCAGGTTCCATACCTCCTGGAGATATCGAATCATGTTCGGCTCCCGGGCCTCAAATTCTCCCCGTACGTGGCCGGCTACCAGCTGAGAGTCGGTGAAGGCACTGAGCTTCTCCACCTTCAAGTTGCGGGCGATTCGGAGGCCGGCTAACAGGGCTTCGTACTCGGCTTCGTTGTTGGAGGCCGGGAAGGAGAATCGGACGCCATATTCAAAGGTTATCCCCTCTGGACTGGTAAGAACTAGGCCCGCACCGGAGCGATGGGCATTAGATGACCCGTCGACATGGAGGAGCCACCGGGCTCCAGCTTTTGGTTCCTCGGGGGAGTCTGGGGTAGAACCGTCCTCTGGGATAGTACATTCGAGAGGAAGTCGGCTAGCACCTGGGCTTTGATGGCTGGGCGAGGCTGAAGTGTATGTCATGCTCACTTAGCTCGACGGCCCATTTGGTCATTCTTCCCGATGTCTCGGGACGGTGGACTACCGCCTTGATGGGTTGGTCTGTCAGGACCGTCACGGAATGTGCTTGAAGTACGGCCGCAGCTTTCGAACTGAGGTGATTAAGGCCAGCACCATCTTCTCAATTCTGCTGTACCTCGTCTCCGCATCGCGGAGCAGCCTGCTGACATAGTAGATCGGCTTTTGGACTTTGCCTTCTTCCTTGATCAGCACCGAGCAGACTGCACCTTCCGAAACAGCCAGGTACAAGAATAGGGTCTCTCCTGGGGTCGGACTGCTGAGGAGCGGGGGCGAGCCGAGGTACTTCTTGAGATCTTGAAATGACCTTTGACATTCGGAGTCCACTGGAAGTTTTTAGCCGATCGGAGAGTTTTGAAGAAGGGGAGGCATCTCTCGGCCGACCGCGCCACGAAGCGGTTTAGGGCCGCTATCTCCCGGTTAGGCGCTGGACCTCTTTGACAGATGCCGGGGGCGCCATTTGTTGGAGAGCTTGAATCTTCTGGGGGTTGGCTTCGATACCTCGCTGGGAGACCATGAAGCCGAGAAACTTCCCCGAGTTAACGCCGAAGGCACATTTGGTCGGGTTGAGTCTCATCCCGTACTTGCGCAGCGTGGCGAAGCTCTCTGCGAGGTCCTCGACATGCGTGATGCCTCCTTGCTTTTGACCAGCATGTCGTCCACGTACACCTCCATATTCCGGCCGATCTGCTCCTTGAATACTTTGTTGACCAGCCTCTGGTAGGTGGCACCTGCATTTTTAAGACCAAAAGGCATAACGCGGTAACAGTAAGTACCTCGGTCGGTTATGAAGGCGGTCTTTTCTTCATCCTCAGGGGCCATTCGGATCTGATTGTAGCCGGAATAGGCGTCCATGAATGACAGCATCTGGTGGCCTGAGGTGGCGTCCACGAGCTGGTCGATCCGAGGGAGGGGGAAGCTGTCCTTCGGGCAGGCTTTGTTGAGGTCGGTGAAGTCGATGCAGATTCTCCACTTGCCGTTCGACTTTTTCACCATGACGACATTTGATAGCCAGCTCGGGTAATTTACCTCTCGGACGAAATTGGCCTTGATGAGTTGTCTACCTCTTCTTCGATGGCCTTTTGTCGCTCTGGGGCGAAGCTCTCTTCTTCTGCTTAACCGGCCTGTGCATCTCGTCCACATTGAGATGATGGACGAGAACCTCGGGGCTGATCCCTGGCATGTCGGAGGCGGACCAGGCGAAGATGTCAGCATTACTTCGGAGGAAACCGATCAATCTGTGCCGAGGCTCTCCTTTGAGCAGCGACCCGATTTTGATGGTTCGGTCGGGTCGAGCTTCGTCCAGGTACCTCCTCCAATTCCTCCGCCGGTTCTCCCCTTTGTTCGGCGAAGTCCTCGCGAGCATCTAGCCCATCAACCTCTGGCATTCTAGACTGAAGGCTTGTAACAAAGCACTGCCGAGCCATGGCCTGACTTCCCCGAACAACTCCAACTCCTCGCTCGGTGGGAAACTTCATGGATAGGTGCGGGATGGAGACAACTGCCTTGAGGGACATCAGACCGGGCCTGCCGAATATTGCATTGTAGGGGGATCTGAGGTCGGTACTAGGAAGTCTGTCTGACAATGGTCACAAGGGGCCAGGTTCCCGCGCGGACCGTCAGGGTGACGACCCCTTCCGGGATGACGACGTCGCCTGTGAATCCCATCAAGGTGGAATCCACGGCTCGAAGATTTTCCATGAGTAATTTCATCCTGGCAAACACACCGAGGTACAAAACATTTACCGAACTTCCACTATCAACTAGGATTCGGCTTACATCATAGTTGTTCAAATTAAGGGATACAACTAGTGCGTCATCATGGGGAGCTGTATCCCTGGAGATCATCATCGGAGAAGGAGAGTTCGCCCGTCCGTGCCTTCTTTGGCACTGATCCATCACCGTCGCCCCTGGGGCTCGATCCGCCGGCCTCTTCAATCATGTTAATGCGGCCGATCACGGGCGGATTCGGTGGAGGAGGAGGTTGTTGAAGCTCGGGCTGGCGGTCACCTCCTTGTTGTTGTGGCTCGGGCGCCCTCCTGAACTGATCAGTCGTCCCCGCCGATCAGCCTCTCAATTTCATTCTTCAGCTGCCAGCATTCTTCAGTGTCATGACCGTGCTCCCTGTGGTAGCGGCAATACTTGGCGGGATCTCTTCGGGTCGGGTTCCCTCGGAGAGGCACTGGCCGGGGAGCTGGCGCTCTATTTCCATAAGGATTTGCGCCGGGGCACAGTCAGCGGAGTATAGCGATCAAATCGCCTAGGAGGCTCCGGGAGCGATTCCTTGGCGGCAGCGGAGGGACTCTCTGGCGGCGAGGCGGACTTGGCCGCCGGGCGGGACGGTGCCTGTCGGGGACTTTGGGCTCCTCTTCTTTGCCTGCTCAGCGCGGGCAATTCTCCGCGATTCCTCGACCCTAGCGTACTTGTCCGCCAGGGCCATCATATCAGAGAGGCTGGGGGGGTAGCTGACCTCCATAGCTAGGTAGAAGTCGCTTTCCTTCGAAACTCCCCCCGCCAAAGCAGACATGGCCACCTCATGATTAAGGTGGTCCACTTCCAACATGGCCTTATTGAAACGGCCAAGGTAATTCCTCAAGGACTCCCCCTCTCTCTGCTTAACTTCGGAGAGGGAGTCAGATCTTCGTCGGTGGCGGCGCTGCTGACGAACTGGCCAATAAAAAGGTGGCTCAGCTCGTCAAATGAATCAATGGAACCTGGCTTCAAAGCATTGAACCAGGTTCGGGCGGATCCTCTGAGGGTGGAGGGGAAGGCGCGGCAGAGGACCGCATCAGATGCTCCGTGGAACATCATTATTGACCGGAAGCTGCTAAGATGGTCGTCCGGGTCAGAAGAGCCGTGATAGGGTTCGACGGCTGGTAACTTGACATGGGAGGGAATCACTTCCTCCATGATCCCCTTAGAGAAAGGGATGCCCTGCTCCGCCTTGGGCTGGGGCGGATGGGCCTGCTTGGCGGCGTCCAGCTCCTGACGCATCTCCTGGATCTGACGACGGATCTCCTCTTCGCCGGTCAGAGGAGGAGCTGGGCGAGAGATCGCAAGGACGGTGTCGAATCATGGTGGGATGTCACCGGGGAGAGGGATCGGGCTCGCCGAGATCTGGGAGGATCTCTATCATAACCGCCTCGTGGGACTGGTTTGTCCCCTCTGGGCCGATGTGGGGGTCCGCGGATTCGTGCGGATCAGAGGAGGAGGTCGCCGGCGAAGAAGGAATCGCCGCCTCCTTCTGAAGGTGCGAAGCAGGAGGAGGTGCAAGGCGCTCTTGAACCAGGTGGGTCAGGGTCTGAACTTGTTGGACCAGCGAGCAAACTGGTCCTGGGTCACCGGGATGGCAGGCGGTGACGGGGTTTCGACTGGTGGTGGTTGCGGCGCTACACCGCTCGTCGGATCAGGCCTCTGGGAAGCGGCCTGATCTTGGGCTTCCAGAGGTTGCTCTTCTCCGGTTGGCCATTAGAGAGGTTCTGCTCCGGATTTAGATCCTTATCTCCTTTTTCAAGTTTTAATGGGACTTGAGGCCCTTCCTCTAGCGCCAATCTGTTGCCGCCGGGATCCGTCCTCCGACTCGGGCGCGGTCGATCTCCAGGGAAGAGGGGGCGGACCTGCACAAAAAGTCCTCGCGCGAGAGGCGTTGGGGTGGCCCTCCGCGGAAGACCCTCCGACGCTCAAGTCAGTGGAGAAGAAATCGGCGATCAACCAGATAATGGGAGGTGGATCTCTCCGGGAGACCTCTCCGGGGCGGCCAATCGAGAGCTCTAGAGGGCAAGAGCACCAACGAGCCGCCGGAGAGAGCAGTGTGAGAGTGCACGGAGTGTGAGATGGTGTGGCGTATGCGTACCTGAGGGAATCTGGGAGTGTCCAATTTATAGGCTGTCACCTGGATCTTGAGCGTCTTCTGGAAGGTTCAGAGGTTGTTAGGATACGGAGGTGGATAGAATCAGGCCGCTGTGGGGCCGTTGGAATCCGTATCTGTTTGTTAGGGGATCGACGGCTGGGAGAGCACCTTGATGTCTGAGATCTGGTGAGTAGACCTGGGGCAGTTATGATAGGCTCTAGGCCACGTCTCGACATGATTCCTTGTCTAGGATGTCGTTCTGGCAAGCCTGGGCTCTCCTGCGTCAGGTTCCGTGGAGGTAGGTATTAGGTTGTGGATCGCTTGGTGAAGCCGGGTCATGGAGACTCGGGGGGAAGCGAGCTACGAGAGCTCGGGAAGGAGCCGAGCCATGGAGAGAAGGCCGAGCTATGGAAGCCCGGAAGGGCCGAGCTATGGAAGCCCGGAGGGGCCGAGCTATGGAAGCCCAGGGCCGAGCTAGGGAAGCCCGGAAGGGCCGAGCTATGGAAGCCCGGGAGGGCTGAGCTAGGGAAGCCCGGAAGGGCCGAGCTATGGAAGCCCGGGAGGGCCGAGCTAGGGAAGCCCGGAAGGGCCGAGCTAGGGAAGCCCGGGGGCCGAGCTATGGAAGCCCCGAGCTAGGGAAGCCCGGAAGGGCCGAGCTATGGAAAGGAGGGCCGAGCTAGGGAAGCCCGGGAGGGCCGAGCTAGGGAAGCCCGGAACGGCCGAGCTACGGAGGAGGTCGGCCTTAGCCGCCTCGCGCGGATATTAATGCAATGTCGATTTTACCCCCCAACACATGCCCTCCACTCCCTAGTTCGAAGCGTAGGTTCGGGCATAGGGAGTACAAGTCCAAATGGTGCGTCCCGGATGGGACGTCTTGGTTTAGACAGCTCGTGCAATGATGCCCTAATTAATGCGACAGGGCCATACTACCTTCGGGGCTAAGGCTCCTCCGAGAGTGACGGTTGGGATTACGTATCAGGTTTGTTAGGGGATCGACGGCTGGGAGAGCACCTTGATGTCTCGAGATCCGGTCGAGTAGACCTGGGGCAGTTACGATAGGCTCTAGGCCACGTCTCGACATGATTCCTTGTCTAGGATGTCGTTCTGGCAAGCCTGGGCTCTCCTGCGTCAGGTTTCCACGGAGGTAGGTATTAGGTTGTGGATCGCTTGGTGAAGCCGGGTCACGGAGACTCGGGGGGAAGCGAGCTACGAGAGCTCGGGAAGGAGCCAAGCCATGGCAGACCGGAAGGACCGAGCTATGGAAGCCCGGAAGGGCCGAGCTATGAAAGCCCGGAGGGGCCGAGCTATGGGAGCCCGGGAGGGCCGAGCTAGGGAAGCCCGGAAGGGTCGAGCTATGGAAGCCCGGGAGGGCCGAGCTATGGAAGCCCGAAAGAGCCGAGCTAGGGAAGCCCGGGAGGGCCGAGCTAGGGAAGCCCGGGAGGGCCGAGCTATGGAAGCCCAGAAGGGCCGAGCTATGGAAGCCCGGGAGGGCCGAGCTAGGGAAGCCCGGAAGGGCCGAGCTAGGGAAGCCCGTAAGGGCCGAGCTAGGGAAGCCCGGGACGGCCGAGCTAGGGAAGCCCGGGAGGGCCGAGCTAGGGAAGCCCTGGAGGGCCGAGCTAGGGAAGCCCGGAACGGCCAAGCTACGGAGGAGGTCGGCCTTAGCCGCCTCGTGCGGATATTAATGCAATGTCGATTTTACCCCCCAACAATTCTTAATCTCCTTATTGTTCTTGTTATTAAATTAATACGGTATAGATCGCGCTAACTCAATTTTAAGATATATGATTTGATCATTATCTCGCTTCCGCAAACATCTCAGAGTCGTATTGAGATAACCATCAGATCTACCTGCCTTCAGCCACACTTGCTTTAAATCCTCAGCCCCCACCTTCATCTCCTACAACCATCTTCCTTAAACTCTTTCCTCTTTGCCTGGTATTAGCTAGCTTTGCAATGGAGGTGGTAAACCCCTCTTGGACAATGCTCTGCTTAATCTATGATCTTGGTATCATGGAACTGTTGAGTTTCTAATAAGGCCTTGCTTTTAAATAACGCCAAACTTTGTTAGATTGCATAAGCCTGATCTTTGTTGTTACTGGAGAATAGAATGTATGGTGATGATGTCAATCAGCTGCATCATGCCTTGGGTGCAAATTGGAAGCTTTCTGCTATTCCCCAAGTTGGCCTCTAGAGGCATTATTGTTATTTAGCAGAGATAGGATGCATGATTTGATTTTCCCTTGCATGGGAATAATCTTTGTAGAGTTTGTGTTGGTTACCGGCTGGTAGGGCTGATTACTAGTAAACATATTTAATAGTAGAGGTGTGTAAGAAAACTAATTAATTAAATCGTAAAACCAATCTAGATCATGACTGCTGCTCCATTCGAATCGGTTCCTTTTTTTTTTCTTTTTTTGTCTATTGATTTGGTTTTGCTTTAAATATTTCTGAAATTGAAAAGTTGGTTTTGATTTAGCTTTTAAAAAATTAATACAAACTAAACCGATTCATGTGTATATATTATATGAGTCTTTATTTGTACTATAATTAAAATAAGGTGAATAAATAGGCTGTATGAGATTTATATTCTTTTCTATTATGAATAACTGAACTACCATTTAATCATAAAAAGTTTATTATAAAAACAAGTCTCGTAGTCATTTAAACTAGATAGAGATAAATCGATGAACTGTACCTAATTTAATTTTTTGTTTGATTTAGTTTAGTTCATTAGAATAGTTGGCTCAGTTTTAATTCTAAAGCAGATAAAGGTCTACTGAGTACACTTCTCAGCGTTTGGCTCATGATTGTGTTAGCCCTGGCTCCTGGGGTTCCCATGCTGCTTCGGCAGCGCACCAAAGTACAGTCTTTATTTCTTGGGAATCCCCTCCTTTAGGGTTTGTCAAATAAATTTTGATGGGAGTGTTCGTGGTAGATCTGTCGGATCGGGTTATGTCATTCGAAGATCTGATGGTTCGCTGCTGTCTGCTGGTGGCTTTAGTCTTCTGGATTCCTCTGTGCCATTTGCGGAGCTTTATGCTGCTTGGGCTGGGGTTTCCTGTGCTATTCGTAACCTCGGCGCCCATCGTATTATCCTCGAGGGGATGCTCTCACCGTGATCCGGTGGCTTCGTCAGGATCATTGTAACTAGATGCCAATCAACCCTTTGATCTCAGACATTCGATCTCTCCTCCAGAAGGCTCAGAGCATTCAGATCTGTCATATCTACAGGAAAGCCAATTCAGCGGCTGATTAGATTGCCGCTAGGGTGGCCGACCATTCTGGCATCTGGCGCTGGTTGCCAGGTGACAGCTGTCCTCCTATTGTAGTAACCCGATTCAGATGAACCAGGTTTGGTTCAGATGAACCAGGTTCTAGCCTGTGGTTTTCCCTGGCTGACGCTTCGCTTCAGGTGAAGCGTTTAGTCTTCGGGAACTCCCAAACCGAGGCGTCGCACAGGTGATTAAAATGTGAAGGAGGAGGACTCCTTCCTTCATCCTGGCGCGCATCATTCTCAGGTATGTTCCTCCTGCCACAGAGAGAGAGAGAGAGAGAGCCTGAGAGAGAGAAAGAGCCAGGATGAGAGAGAGAGAAAGAGAGCTAGAGAGAGAGAGAGGGCCTGTGGATTGGCCGGTGACCTCCACCGGCGCCGGGCGTGCGTCCAGTGGTGGACCGGCCCCAATTTGGCCGGAATCGACGCCGGCGCGTGAATTTCAGCGGGAGCAGAAAGAGAAAGAGAGAGAGGGAGAGAAATTGAGAGAGAGAGAGAGGGGAAGGAGGCCGGCCGCGGCGGCGCCGGCTCCGGCCCGGCCTCCGGTGGCTGGGCCGGACGGGATTAGGCCGGTGGCGGCCCTGGCCGCCGACCGGATTGGTGTCCCCTGTTTCGGGCGAAACAGGGGAGCATGGGGAAGGGATTTGGCCATGGGCCGGCTGGGCCGGCCTGGTCTGGGCCTTCTGGGCCGTGCTGCGAGCAGTTTTGGGGCTAGTTTTTGGGCTCCGTAACGGGCCAAGATTAGTAAGAAAATTATATGGCTAGAATCAGGGTTAATTCTAGTTTCTTGGGTATTTTTACTTCCCCAATTGGGTGTGTATAGTGGGAGATATTCGAGCCCAAAGTTGGGCCCGTGAACTAGTCTGGGTAGGGTCTTAAGGGTCATTTTATTAATTAGATTTTAGTGAATTAATTATGTACATTGATCCTGTAGGTGCCCAACATCTGATTAGTTGGTGCATCATTTGGATTTTGCGTAGAAGGTAAGTAAGACTATTATGCAAATTTAATAATTATTTAATTAATAAATTGAGTATATACAGTTTGCATGCATTTTTATAAAGAAAATAGAAATTATCTGAATTGTCTATGTAGCATGGAACTGTGGATTACAAATGAACAATTATATGATTATAGTGATTGGTAATATTGTAAGAAATGATTATTGATGTATATGCCAGAAATATGATTGTCTGTACGATATATTTATATTGAGGTGACTATATGCATTTCCTAGTACTGTGCAAACCACTGTGAGGTAATGTGAGATACAGATGCATGATGTAATTATGATGAAAATGTTAAATAGATTTATACGGGTCGCCGCGGTTCTCCTTTACTATGGCCCCACACATTGTAGCTGTGTTCTGTTATGATATGGCCACACACACTAGAGATGTATTCTGTTATGATATGGCCCCACACATTGTAGACATGTTCTGTTATGATATGGCCACACACACCGTAGAGTGTGTTCTATTATGGTACGGCCCCACATGTCTTACAATGTGTTCTGTTGATTTTCATATGGCCACATACATCGTAGAGTGTGTTCTGTTATGGTATGGCCCCACACATCGTACAATGTGTTCTGTTGATTTTATATGGCCACACATCTGGAGGATGTGCTCTGATTGAGGTATTGCAGGGCCGTGGGACACATAGGAAATCTATAATTACATAAACAGTGAGTTTGCTAGAATGCATATCCTGATGCTTATCGAATGTTCAATTTATGTTAAGTTGACAAAATGCATATGTTGATAGCATGTTAAATATAATTCAAGTATGATATGATTGTATAATAGGCTTACTTATTGAGTGTAAACTCATTAAACCTTCACAATGTTTTTCAGAGCCTCAGGGTTGATGATGGATATTCGGAGTTGATGGAGCTTCTAATAAATAAAATAAGAACCATTGCATTGGTGTAATCCTATTATGTTTGTGTGTAAGGCTTGTTGTAGCCCAACTTTATTAGCATGACTTTGGTATAGGGTTTGAAACCCAAAACTTATAACTATCATTTGTATTATGGTTGGTTTCATATTTATTGCCCCATTTGAATCGTATATCAAGATTTTTAAGACGCCTTGCGTGCCCGGTACGCGGCGGGTTGTCATCCTAGCCCAATATTTGGGTCTGGGGCGTGACACCTATCCTTGCTCAACTTTTGTATTCTGATAGTTTGGGTTTATGTCATCCTAGACTGGTGTGATCACCCGACTGTACCAAAAAAAAAAGGTTAATTAATAAACTAAACCAAATTTTTTAGTTTGATTCAATTCAATTTAATGGAACAGTCGGTTCGATTTTGATTTCAGTTTTAAAAAACTAATTTCAATTAATTTGGTTTCAAAAATATCTCTAAGCTTATTCAATCCAATCTATGTACACCCCAATTTAATAGTATTAACAATTAGAATGTGCAATATATGTTTGAGAGAAGAAATGAAAGAGACTCCATGAATAACCTTTGTGAAATTAAAATATGGCTTAATTAATATGATATGATTTAAGAATTTGTCATAATTATTAGCATACAATTAGACAAGGTTGCATATTAATAAAATTATTTCAAAACATCTTTCTATTTTTATTCATATTTAATTGGATGGGATTGTTATTGGTAGAATTTGGTTAACAAAAAACCTTTCCCCTAATATTAATATTTAAGATTTTTTTATCAAGAAAAGATTTTTAGGTGAATATGTTTGTTTTCAAGAAAGAGCTCAGGAGGAAAAGCTTTTTCTTTGAGAAAACTGAAATTTCTAATTTGATTTGAAGAAAAAAGAAATATCCAAATTAAGTAGAACGTGAATAATACATGCATTCAAGAAAAATCGCTCGAACATTTTTCATATAAAGGATAGTAATAAAATCTAATTTCTTTTATTTAAAACCATCATTTATATATATTGAGAGAGGAAAAGGTGAATTAGGATATAATGAATATCTGGCATAAATAATCTGAGCTATTGAATATCATCTATTATTTATCGATTATAACCTAACATATTCTTTTATAAAACAAGAGAACATAGCTAGGTGAGTTTGTTCCCATATAATCGACGAAGGGATAAGGAGGATGATGAGTTCAATTAAGGTAGTGTTTGAATAGCTCAGTCCAAGCTAAATAACAGTTTTGCCTTTATCTAGGGAATAGCTCAAAGGCTAATCGTTTTTTTTAAATAACAGCTTTGCCATCAAGGGATAACTCTAGTTATTCCTGGGATTCCTAGAAAATAAGTTTAGGGAATAATCTATGGTTAAACTTTTTAGAATTATCCCCTCTAGTTATAGTTTTTGGGAATAAGAAGGGATATCCAGGATATCCCTCCTTATCCCCTATTTCAAACACAGCCTAAGGATTAGGTAGCCTTTTGATATTGGTTGGACTATGAGTCACATATGGCCACCTTTTATTTATATATAGTGTGCATCAAAATCTCTCAGTCCTTGAATATTGTATTGATGACCCAAATTACTTCCAGTGTGGTGTCCGGGTCACTGGGCACCATCATGTTAAGAGTTCTTCAAGCAACTTCAATCCAAACTAAAAGCATGAATTAGTTGTCAAGAAAGATGCCTGCCACCCCAAAAAAAAAAAAAAAAAAAGTTCAGAGTCATGGAGCACTAATGGCTTAAGTTTTTATGCACTGGGGTTGCCTAACACAAAGCATGCATAAATGTATTAGATTTCTTCAGTGCTAAGGTAGAACTAGAGTGAAGGTGAGAACATTGAGTTCCCTTTCAGTGGAGCATTACTTTTGTGCCAAAGTAGTCCCCTCTACCATGCCTTTCTGACCACTTTGTTCACTTTTGGAGAATGCTAATTAATGGCTTGTAAATTAACAAATCACATTAAAGCATGCAAACAATGAGATGCTCCTCCTGTCATGGAGCATGGAAAAGACGCTCATGAAAAGTCTAGGTGGAGCACCACCAAAAGAAAAGGTAAAAGTCAGCACTGAGATAATGTTCATGGAAGTATCTTTTTTTTTCAATTTTTGCATGTTCTCCCTTAGACACTAATATTATTCTCTGAATTATTTTAAATATTGATGGGCCAGTTGACCTCATGAAAAAATAAAATTTTTTAGACGGCCTCAAAAGCCGACACTCGACGACCGACGGCCCCAAAGGCCGACGGCTTCCAGACAGTCGACCCCAAAGGCGACACCTCAAGACCGGCACCTCCAAGGCCGGCACCTCCAAGACAGTCGGCCCCAAAGGCCGACACCCAAGACCGGCACCTCCAAGGCCGGCACCTCCAAACAGTCGGCCCCAAAGGCCAACACCTCCAAGACCGGCACCTCCAAGGCCGGCACCTCGAAGACAGTCGGCCCCAAAGGCTCCAAGATCGATGGCCCCAAAGGCCGACACCCGACGACCGACGGTCCCAAAGGCCAACGGCTCCAAGACAGTCGGCCCCAAAGGATGACACCTCAAGACCGGTACCTCCAAGGCCGGCACCTCAAAGACAATCGGCCCCAAAGGCCGACACTTCCGAGACCGATGGCCCCAAAGGCCGACGCCTCCAAGATCGGCACCTCCAAGGCCGACACCTCCAAGACCGACGGCCCCAAAGGCCGACACCCGACGATCGACGGCCCCAAAGGCCGATGGCTCCAAGACAGTCGGCCCCAAAGGCCGACACCTCCAAGACCGGCACCTCCAAGGCCGGCACCTCGAAACAGTCGGCCCCAAAGGCCGACACTTTCCGAGACTGACGGCCCCAAAGGCCGACGCCTCCAAGACCGATGGCTCCAAGACCGATGGCCCCAAAAGCCGACACCTCCAAGACCGACGGCCCCAAAGGCCGACGCCCGACATCTCCAAGACCGACGGCTCCAAAGGCCGACGGCTCCAAGACCGACGGCCCCAAAGGCCGACACCCGACGGCTCCAAAGACCGACGGCCCCAAAGGCCGACACCCGACGGCTCCAAGACCGATGGCCCCAAAGGCCGACGGCCCCAAGACAGTCGGCCCCAAAGGCCGACACCTCCAAGACCGGCACCTCCAAGGCCGGCACCTCCAAGACCAGCACCTCCAAGACCGGCACCTCCAAGGTCGGCACCTCCAAGCCAGGCGGCCCCGGCACTTCCCAGTCGGCCCGGCACTTCGCAGGTGGCCCGGCATCTTCCCAGCCGGCCCCAGCGTGTCCAAGCTAGGCAGCCCCGACACTTCCCAGCCGGCCCCAGCACTTCCAAGCTAGGCGGCCAGGCATCCTCCCAGGCGGCCCCGGCACTTCCTAGCCGGTCCTACTTCTCCAAGTCAGGCGGCCCTAGCATCTTCCCAACCGGCCCCGGCGTGTCCAAGCTAGGCGGCCCGGCATCCTCCCAAGCGGCCCCGGCATCTTCCTAGCGGCCCCTACTTCTCCAAGCAAGTCGGCCCCGGCATCTTCCCAGGCGGCCCCGGCACTTCCCAGGCGGCCCCGGCTCTTCGCAGCCGGCTCCAACACTTCCCAGTCGGCCCCGGCACTTCGCAGACGGCCCCGGCATCTTCCTAGCCGGCCCCCTACATCTCCAAGCAGGTCGGCCCCGATACTTCCTCCACGTCTCCAGTCCCGCCGAGTCGGCCAAGGCCATCTCAGGCCGGCCAACTCAGCCCCGGCGTCCCCAGTCCCGCCGAGTCGGCGAAGGCCATCCCGTCCAGCCGACTCAGTCCCGGCGTCCCCAGTCCCGCCGAGTCAGCCAAGGCCATCCCAGACCGGCCCGACTCGGCCCCGGCGTCTCCAGTCCAGCCGAGTCGGCCAAGGCCATCCCAGGCCGGCCCGACTCGGCCCTGGCGTCCCCAGGTCCTGCCAGATCAGCCCCAGTGGTTCAAGAAACTGCCTCTCTGACGCGCGCCGCCCGACAATGCCAGACACGCGCCGCCCAACAGCCCCGCTGCTGATGGGACGTAACCCACTAACCAGCCCTGATTCATGCAAGGGCTCTGCAGATCTTCTGACTCATGCAATCCCATGTAATCATGCCAGGGTCAACCCCTATAAAAAGGTGAACCCACTCACCAGATAGGTATGCGCGATAACCCCCAAAATCGCCATCTCAACTCTAAAAGGATTTCCTCCTCCCTGAGATCCCTCTTTCCACACTAAAAAGGGCTCTCTCGAGCCCCTCTTCAGCTGTGACCTCTGTCACTAACTTGGCCATCGGAGGGTCCCGCCGGAGACCCCCTTTGGCCCTGGGACTTCTTTGCAGGCAACCCGGCGAAGCGAGGATTTGAGAAGCACCTCCATTTCCGATGTCCAGGAGAGGTGATCGAGCATCATCAGATTGGTGCGCCAGGAAGGGGGGACGCACTGAAGGAAAGGAAGCTCTGTCTCCTTGAGCTATAGGCCTCCGTCCCCTCTAAGATTGCTATGGTGGTGATGTGCATGCCAGAGGTTCTTACCAATCATGCTGGGGGGCATCCACTTCGCACTGAGTGACAAAAGACCAGTCTCTCTCTCTGCCCCTCCTTCACCGCCAACTTCAGCTGCTCTGATTAACCAGCTGGTCATCCTCAATCGGCAAGATCAACTTTGAAAGTAGCAGTTCATGAACTGCAGAAGCAGCGCTCAAGGGCCACTCAGCGGCACCCCAAGCCTCTCACGTCGCCCGCGATAGCTGCACCTATGGGCTAGCGATCCGCTCGCTACAAAAGCTAAGTACACCGCACTTAAGAGGTTTTCTCTCATTAATACTTAAAAATGTCATGTAGGGAAGACCTACCTTGTATCAACATCAAGGCTAATCTCGCTTTGGCATCAAAAAGCCCTGGGCCAGCAAGGCACAAAGACCGACTCCGCGTCGGCAACAAAGACCGACTCCACGTCGGCACCTCAAGACCGACTCCGCGTCGGCAACAAAGACCGACTCCGCGTCGGCACCTCAAGACCGACTCCGCATTGGCACCAAAGACCGACTCCGGTCGGCACCAAAGACCGACTCCGCGTCGGTACCTCAAGACCGACTCCGTGCCGGCACCAAGACCAACTCCGTGCCGGCACCAAAGACCGACTCCGCGTCAGCACCTCAAGACCAACTCCGCGTGGCACCAAAGACTGACTCCGCATCGGCACCTCAAGACCGACTCCGCATCGGCACCAAAGACCGACTCCGCGTCGGCAACAAAGACCGACTCCGCGTCGGCACCAAAGACCGACTCCGCATCGGCAACAAAGACCCACTCCGCGTCGGCACCTAAGACCGACTCCGCGTCGGCAACAAAGACCGACTCCACGTCGGCAACAAAGACCGGCTCCGCGTCGGCACCAAAGACCCGCGAAGGCAAACAGCTGCGAAAAAGCTAAGTATACTGCACTGAGAAAAAAGTTTCCTTTCATTAGTATCTGAATGCGTTACAGGAAAACCAACAAAGACCGACTCCGCGCCGGCAACAAAGACCGACTCCGCGTCGGCA
>UESW01003839.1:1733555-1784945 GCA_900491605.1 Calamus simplicifolius | reverse complement strand
GCAGGCCCGACTCGGCCCCGGCGTCTCCAGTCCCTCCGATTCGGCCGAGGCCGTCCCCGGCCGGCCCCACTCGGCCCCGTCATCTCCAAGTCCGCCGATTCGGCCCCACACCAGCACTGCCCTGCCGGCGAGGTAGGCCCCAGCCATCTCAGGACGACCCAGCTCAGCCCCAACAAGACGGGACCCCCGGTTCCCGCCAGATCAGCCCTAGCGATTCAAAAATCCATTCCTCTGACACGCGCCGCCCGACAGCACCTGACGCGCGCCGCCCGACAGCACCGACGCGCGCCGCTGTGCCAACATGTGCCGCCCGACAGTGCCGATGCGCGCCACAGCCAACATGTGCCGCCCGATAGCGCCAGATCCGATAATTCAATGGTCCCGCCGGCTGATGGGACGCAGACCCACGTGATCATGCCAGCGTCAACCCCTATAAAAGGGTAAATTACATCGAAAACCGGGTACGCACATTTTTAGGCACTTGATGCCCTAACTCTCAAAGGAATTATCTGATCCTTCTGAGATCTCTCCCTTCTCAAGAGCTCTCTCGAGCTCCTTCTCTGCTGTGACCTCTGTCACTAACTTGGGCGTCGGAGGGTCCCACCGGAGAATCCTCTCCGGTCCTGTGACTTCTTTGCAGGCGATCCGGTGAAGAAGAAGAGCCTCCGTTCCCGGCGTCCAGGAGGGGTGATCGAGCGTCATCAGTTTGTTTTGTGATGAGGTTGTGGTTGGTATATATACATCATCTCATTAATGGTTTCCCTGCTAATTTCCTTCTGAAACGGTTTGGTAGTGTTGAAAGCTGATCAAAAAATAGATATAAAAAGATTTTAGAGATTACTGTACATAACACCGGCCACCAAAAGGATAATTCTATCCTTTATCTCTAAAGCAGAAAAATCGTGATCAGGATAGTGCTGGTAAAGTTTTGTTAAGTGTGACATATTTTTACTCTTTAACTATCCTTTGCCGTGCTTAAATAAACCAACGTGGAACGAAGACATGCATGGACTGGGGGATTTCACCGATGACTTAACACTATCTCAATAACGCCACCCAGGAGGAGTAAAGTAACCACTCCCACCTTGGCTCTTAGACCCTTTCAAACAGCAAAAAAAAAAAGCATGAAAGTAAGTGATGCCCAAGGGCTCAGTTTCTGCCACTCTGCTAGGCTTAACCCGTTAAAGGCCTGGGTGTAGTACAGAATCATCAGTCCCCACTAGTTGTGGTGCTCCCAGAATTAGAGATGGAGGGAGGGTGGAGGGAGAGTTGTGCAAAGGAACACAAAGCACCACAGGCTCCAGACGCAGGCAAGAGCAGGCATGGGAAAAAGGGTGGCTCCGTGGCTCAAAATGATGATCACGTGGAAAACCAAGGGGAGCCATGGTTGAAAAAGGGTAGCCAAAAATGTGAATTATAAAGCCTGACCTGGCCAAGGCTAGGAATCTTCTACTTCATCCCTTATTCCACTTGAGCTTATCATTAGAACCAAGACTTGCACCACAGTGGAGTTTCTCAACTACAGTGGAGTTTCTCAGGGCCATGGAAGCCTGACAATTTGATAGGGGAATTGCAGCTCGTTTACTCTTGCATTCCCTTGAGAGGAGGTTCATTGGTCTAACCTTCACTGGAGTCTAAATCCATGGAGTTCTTTTAAGATGTTTCTCTAAACTACTCACCAAATATTAGGAAACAATTTGTGCTAACTGTTTCTAGATCCTCCTTGGCGGAGGAAGAGGGACCAAGTTTGCTCTAATATATAAATAGATCCTGCAATGAGAAGGAAGGGAAGCTTTCTCAACGCCTCACTGACTTATTTTTGTCTGTCCCAGGATCTCTCTCCCTATTTTATACTTTTTTTTTTCTTTTTTCTACTAATTTATTATCTAACTTGCAGTCAAACGAAGAAAAAAAAAGTAGACTGCGTGGACCAAAAGCTTCTGTCGTTCTATCTTTTCTTTTTCATCTCTCTCTTTTTTGTCGTTTTTCTCCTGGGCTCTGAAATTTGTTATGTAAATGAGAAATAGCATGAAGGGGAAAAGAAAAAAAAAAATCAATTATCCAAGTACTTAACATGAATGCTCTTCTTATAAAATATTTGAACTTTCATTATTGTAAGTTAATCAAAATTAGAGTTACTAGCAATATAAATTAATTAAATGCCTTTTATGCAATTTGAAAAGTCATAATTATATTTTTAAATGGAATTAATTAATTATGGACGTATGTTTTTATATAAATACACACTTAGATGCACTTTTGAATAACTTTGGTAGGGATCCAAAACCTTAAAAGAAAACAGTGATCCAAATTCTTTTCAAACATTTTTGCTTTATCCTGAGTGGGATCTTGGCTCCCCCACTAATCAGCTATCTTACCTTTGGTTAAATCCATCTCATTCTTCCTTTATTATGACACCAATAGTTGTTAAGAATATGGTTAATAGCCTTTATTTTCAGCTCATAATATTTTATTTTGAGTGGATCGATAAGGAATTCAATCTCTATCCTCGGAGTGAGTCAGTCATTGGGTTCAATACCCTCCATGATGTGAACCCAACAAGGTTTACTAGATGCATGTTTCACTTGTAGGCAAGTGATGATAGAGGATAACTTTTAGTGGAACGTCATTGGATGTGATGGTGATCCAGTGAAGAGTTGATACCAACCAGAAACACCATGTTGGCCACCGTCGATGCAATGTTGAAGGTGAGGATTAGGAAGCAGTTGCCCTTGTCATTATTATTAGTGATTTTATGGAGAAAGGACATGCAATTAGGGTTTTAAATAATTAAAACATTTAAAGTTCACTTGTTTCAAATGCAAAGTCCACAAGCTAAGTCCTAAGTCAAGCATGAAAGGATAGTGGCAGCACTAGCATGGACCAAGTAAGTGTTGGGAATTGTATCCTAAAGCCAATCATTTGATGATTGTGCTAATGTAAATTGTATATAAATTGATATATTAATAAANCAATATTTTTATTGATAATTATATTTCATAAAAAATTAATTTAAAAATATTGCGACGCAAATATTGCATCGCAATATTAAAAATTTAATTTTTTTGATTTTTGGTTATTGAGTCGCTAATGAGTCGCTAATGCGTCGTAATATTTATTGTCAAAGGCGTCGCAAAGTGGTCGCAATTTAGCGACGCAATTATGCGTCGCTAAATTGGCATCGCTATTTCAGTATTTTCTTGTAGTATTTATTCATTACAAGAACATCTTCTTAATACTCCTGATTGTAATGAAGCCCTCAGGATCTTCCTTCACGATAAAGGAGGATTTATCTTTGAAGGTCCTTAAAGAGTTCGCAACCAAATGATATACTATAACAGGACCATAGTACTATCAGTTATAGGACATTGTATATCATATTTATTGGTTGTCCTCTTAACCAAGAAGTGTAGAGACACTGGTATGACATACAGGTGAAAGTGTAGGAGTATATTTATCGAACGTGACTCATTTCCGGATACTCTACTGTCAAGAGTTAATCCAAGAAGATATAGGTATAAGTATCCTTCAGACCTGAAGATCACAACCAGTGGCTTACAAGCAACTCATTGTACTTAGGTGCCGGACCACTACGAAAGGTTATTGGGTGCAGTCAAGTACTTGTGGTAGTCAGTTGTGGATCAAGATGAAATTTGACCTATCCCGTTAAAAGGAGAAATGCTTGTGTTTCAATTTAGCAAGACCTTGGCCAAGGCACTTCATGTGAAAGTCGCATGATCACTAAAGTTGAAATCACTTTATGGATTTGCTATTTAGAGTTGACAGGCTCTTAAGCCATCCTTAGCATTTGTGGTCAAGAGGATGAATTATACGGCAACTATTTCTTAGGGTTCTTGGAGTTTGCTCGGCAACTCTTCGACCTATCCGGACGTCGGGTTCCATTGCTAGATGGGTACATCGATTAGTATAGAAAGTTGTTTCTATGCTACCGGCTTAGGTTCGAATCTAGAGAGTCACACGCATAGAAGTTTCCTAGGATGATCTATTTGCTGATCAACGATTGAGAATCATATATGATTTAATTAATCAATTTGATTGATTGAATTATCTCAATTGGGTTAAGTACAAGTGAATAAGATTCAATTTGGTTTAAGTCTATTAGAAAGACTAGTCAATTTCAAATATGATTTGAAATTAGACTTGATTTGGATTTAAATAGATTCAGGACTAGCCAAATTTGATTTGGGCTTGGACCATGATCTATGTAGGTTCAGTCAAATAAATTTAGATCAGATTAAACCATCACCTGAACCCAAACCTCTCGCATAAGGATCATATGATAGATGGCTAAAGTCTTATCTCATGAGAGATTAAATTCTCATGTAGAATTTAAGGCCTAACATTAATTTTCCCGAACGTCGGATTTAGCCACGACTCTTTGGTTTTCACCGAACGTCGGATTTAGCCACGTCTCTTTGGTTTTCACCGAACGTCGGAATTAAACCAAGCACCGCACCTTCGGCGTCTCTTCGCTTTTACCAAACGACGGAATTTTTAATGTCAGAATTCAATGTTAAGGCTAAATTGAGACTATAAATAGAGGGCATTCCCTCACCAGAATACATAGAACAACAATACACGATATGTCATTGATTGTAATTCTAAAAAGGTTAGAATAAAAAATCCTGATGATTCTGGTGTTAGCGAAAGCATGGTGGATCTTAGAGGAAGATTCAAGTGAGAGGATTCAAGATCAGCAAAGCTATTTTTTTGCGAGCTAGCACTCCCAAAAATCCGATCATTCGGGGCTTCGCATGGACGATACTAGAGACCAAACGATTGAATGGCTGCAGAGCAATAAGGATTTACCTACTGTTCTTAAGGTAAGCGATTTGATCCCTAGATCTTAAGGTAGGCTTCAAAATAAGTAGTATGACTAGTCATCTTGAAGATCAAGATATGATCTTGATATTTTTTTATTTATATGCATATTTTGGATCAATCGATTCTATATACAAGGCAAAGATATGATCTTGATGCATGTTAGATAGATTAGTATGTAATCTTTAAAATTCTGCAATGATAATTGTTATCAAATTTTTAAAATATGCATGCCTCAGATTGTTTCTCCCTACAAATGGTATCATAGCGATGGTTTCGTATTGATCTAATTTATTGCATGTAAATTAATGCTCCTATTAATTATGTAATCAAGGTTAAAATAAATCTCAGGTCTATTCGGTCACAGATGGATTGAAAATCCAAATTACCCATTCAACGAGGTATTCTGTGACATATTGCCGTGATAATTTAAATTGATCTTTGGCTTCAAAACATTGATTACACACACTCTCAAAATATGTTTTATATTTGATACATGTTGATGTTATATAAAACATGATATTTGCATGTTTAGTATAAAACATAGATATGATATATGATGGGATGTCTATGTTATGAAACATACAAATATTTATGAGAGTCTAATTTGAATGTCAAATGTTAATTCATAATCTCTTTAGATATGATCTAAATATAGGAATTATGAGTAGTAACATAATACATATGATGCTTGATTGAAATATATGACATGTAAACATGAAATATATTTAATCCTTTGGGTTAGCTAAATCAGGTCCATAAAGGGTTAGATCCTATGGTTTAAATCAACTGGACTGTAAGAGTATTTGATCAAATCTAATTAGATTAGGTTAAGAATGCTCTAAATCAAACAATAGTTGTAGTTGATCATGTCCTTCTCTTTGATTAAACCAAATGGAAGTAGATTAGGCTCCGTGGTTGAGCATGAATCTCTTAGATGGTCAAATCAGAATTGGTTAACCATATGATGTCAAGGTGGGTTGGCAAGTTGCTCTAGGATCAACGATCGAATGGTTTTTAATTGGGAGCTACTCGTATTGATGTGTCTTTAACGAGTTAATGTCATATCACTCCATCGATCTCACTCACCTGGTCAATGTGGTGAACCATTTATGATTCAGATCATTTACCTGATTCGGATTGACCCATGCCTGTAAGAAAATCAGTCTGACTGATTTAGGTGCCACTTAACCTAACTTAATCTTGTTTCATTCTACGATTTCATAGATTCAGTGGGAGAACTTGATTAGTCAATTTATCTTCATTATTAAAATCCTCTAAAATTATTAGGTCCTTAAAATGAAATAGTTATATGATAACTAGATCATAGCCTCCCATTAAGGTGGGTGATAATGAGTCCGATGTCTTGATAATCATTGGAGGCACTCCATGCCTGGTGCTTGTCAACCATCGGAATTATCATTCATTATATGATAAGTTAGCGTAACTATTAAATAAACAGTCAGGTGAGCCGAGCTTCACTCGGGCTTGGTTGTCTATTGATAGGTTACACTGATTATATCATTTAATGGTTGGACCTAACTAGAACTTTCAGTGGAGGCACTTCATGCCTGCTGAAGAGGTATATGGGGCAAAACTGAACACTAAGAATTGTTTGGGAAATAATTGGTTTTAAACCTACTCTTAGATGCATATGGGTTAGCCAAGCTTCACTTCGGCATGTATGTAGTTTATGTAGATCTTAGTGCCCGCTAAAGAATTAAGAATAATTCTTCGAATTGGGGTGTAGAGGTTGCCAATTTGAACAAAATAGTGAGAGAATCTTTAGACTAAAGTCCAAGTCTTTAGACTTAATCAATTTATATACTAATAAACTTTAGTTTTTCTTATGCAGAAAATGGCCACTAATTTATCATTAAGGTCCCTATTGGATAGTGACAAGTTGAATGATTCCAATTTCATAGCTAGTTCAGAAAACTTAAGATCGTCCTTGAGCATGAGAGAATTCTATATATTCTGAATAATCCTGCACCAAAGATACCTGATGCAAACACCCAAAGTTCTGAGAGAAACACTTATCAGAAGTGGCTCAATGATAGAACTAGCGTGCGTTGTATCATGCTAGCAGCAATGAACAATGAATTCGGTCGCCGGTTCGAGAATGCTCACCAGAAGAAATCATTCAAGCATTGAATGAATCTTTCGGCACACCCGACGATGTTGAAAGGCACAAGACTAGTTGTGCAATTTTCAATGCTCGAATGAGGGATGGATCTCCTGTCACTGATCATATTGTATATGATCGAGAAGATAGAACTCCTAAGCAAGCTCGGCTTTCCCTTACATGAGCAGTTGGGAAAAGATGCGATCCTGAATTCCTTGCCTCCATCCTTCCGACCTTTTCTTACTCATTTTCGAATGACAAAGCCTGCAGTCAACTACCACGGTTTGTTGGGGTTGTTACAGAACTTTGAGAAGGATAACCAGCTCTCTAAGGGTTTGGTTAATGTGGTTGAAGGATCTAAGGTAGGGCGTAAACCCTTTGGGAATGGGAAGAAGAAAAAGAATAATAAAAGGTGCAACATGCTAGGACATCTATAAGGGGTCAGATGCAGAAGAAGAAAGTTGATAAAAGTCAAGCTGAATGCTTTCACTGCAAGATGCAAGGGCACTGGAAGAGGAACTCTCCTCTTTACATTGCCACACTTGATCAAAACAGGCCAAAGAAGAAAAAGGAGCAAGATGTTGCTCAACAAGGTATTTATATGATAACACCTTGTAATTTTTCTGTATATGATAATCAGACCTGGGTATTGGATACCGGGAGTCCTTTTAACATTTGCAATTCATTGCAGGGACTACAGGTCACCAGAAGATTTGAGGACAATGAAAGATTCCTTAATGTCGGCGATGGAAGATTAGTTCTAGTTCTGGCATTAGGAGTTCTTGAAATAGTTTTCAATAGAAATGTCATTATACTAAATGATTGTCATTTTTGCCCAACATTCTTGTTGAACGTAATTTCTGTAGGCCTTCTGGCCAAAAGTCATTATGAAATTTCAATAAAGGATGTTACTTTGAATATCATTATGAATGGAGTCACTGTAATGACTGGGCATTTATCTAATGGCATTTATATATTATCACAGCCTGTGAATGTAGTGTACAATTCAAGTAAGCGCCTAGAATAACTGATGTCACAGACATTTATCTTTGGCACCATTGGCTGGGTCATATCAATAAGAACATATTAAACAGGTTAACTCAGGAGGGCATCCTTCGAGTTGATGATTGTGAATCATTAACTACCTGTGAATCATGTCTTCTTGGTAAAATGACCAAGTCATCTTTTATTGGAAAAGGTGAAAGAGCCAAAGAGCTATTGAGTCTAGTACATACTGATGTATGTGAACCAATGAGCACTTGTGCCAAAGGTGGATATTACTACTTCATAACTTTTACAGACGACCTTTCTAGGTTTGGTTATGTCTATCTTATGAGATATAAATATGAGTCGTTTGAAATGTTCAAACTATATCATAAAGAAGTAGAAAAACAAACAGGAAAATATATTAAGACCCTTCGATCAGATCAGGAGGCGAATACCTTTCCAATGAATTTGTGACATATTTAAGAGAGAATGAGATTCTCTCCCAATGGACTCCTCCTGGAACACTGCAGCATAACGGTGTATCGGAAAGAAGGAATCGAACTATGTTAGACATGGTTCAGTCCATGATGGGTTTTGCGAGCTTGCCAATATTATTTTGGGGATACACATTAGAATCAGCTTGTCATATTCTTAATAAGGTTCCAAGTAAGTCTGTTTCTAAAACTCCACATGAGATGTGGTATGGACATAAACCAGTTATTACCTATCTGAGAGTATGGGGGTGTCCGCTTATGTGAAACGTGCAAAATTAGATAAACTTGAACCCAAATCTGACAAATATTTTTTTTATCGGCTATCCGAAAGAAACCAAAGGATATTACTTCTACAATACTGAAGAACAAAAGTTGTTCATTAGTAATAGAGCAGTTTTTCTTGAAAAGGAGTTCCTTAGTGAAGGAACAAATAGCTCTAATGTTGAACTTGAGGAAGTTCATCAAGTAGAAGGAACAACACAAACCAGTGAACCCCTAGAATCTGAGTTGATTAGATCAAACTCCAAACCTATTTTAGATGCACCATTAAGGCGATCTGGTAGAGTATCACATCAACCGGACAGATACTTAGGTTTCTTGGTCCAGAACGATGATCCTGTTGAACTCGATGAGAACAACGAGGATCCGATCACCTATATGGATGCTATGCAAAGGACTGACTCTAATAAATGGCTTGATGCCATGAAATCGAACTTGATTCCATGAAGGACAATAATGTATGGACATTAGTTGACCCACCCGAAGGGATAAAACCCATAGGGTGTAAGTGGGTTTTCAAGAGAAAAAGAGGCGCAGACGGAAAGGTTGAGACCTATAAAGCACATCTGGTTGCTGAGGGGTATCGTCAACGTTATGGTATTAACTATGACAAAATATTTTCTCCTGTGGTAATGCTGAAATCCATTCGGATTATACTAGCTATAGCAGCACACTTCGATTTTGATTTGACAGATGGATGTTAAAACCGCTTTTCTAAATGGTGATTTAGAAGAACAGGTGTATATGATACAGCTTGAAGGTTTTATATCTGAAGACGAGTCTAAAGTGTGCAGGCTACAGAAGTCTATTTATCGACTTAAGCAAGCATCTAGGAGTTGGAACATACGATTTGATAAAGTGATCAAATCTTATGGCTTTATTAAAAATAAAGAAGAACCTTGCATTTATAAATGGGCTAACGATTCAGTTATTGTATTTCTTATATTATATGTAGATGATATTCTCTTAATCGGGAATGATATCCCTGCATTATAAGGAATAAAGACATGGTTATCATCACAATTTTCCATGAAAGATCTGGGAGAAGCATCATACATCCTAGGGATGAAGATCTATAGAGATAGATCTAAGAGGATGCTTGGTTTATCCTAATCTACATACATTGACACCGTGCTAAAAAGGTTTAGCATGGAGAATTCCAAGAGAGGCTATCTTCTGATAGGCCATGGAATTCATCTTTCTAAGAAGGATTGTCCGACAACTCCTAATGAAAGAGAACGTATGAGTCAATTCCATATGCTTCGGCAGTGGGATCGATTATGTACACCATGACATGTACAAGACCAGATGTGGCATACTCACTAGGAGTAGTGAGTAGATACCAATCTGATCCAGGAGAAAAACACTAGCAAGTTGTTAAGACAATCCTTAAGTATTTGAGAAATACTAAGGACCAGTGGTTAGTCTATGGAGAGTCCGATTTGAAACTTATTGGATATACTGATTCTAGTTTCAATCAGATCATGATGATAGCAAAAGTGTATCGGGTTTCGTGTTTATCCTGAATGGTGGAGCTGTTTGCTGGAAAAATTTTAAGCAACATACAGTGGCAGATTCGGTGTGCAAGCAGAGTACATCGCTGCATCAGATGCTGCGAAAGAAGCTGTGTGGCTGCGAAAGTTCATCTCCGAGCTTGGAGTGACACCTTCCATAGATGGACCAGTCTTGTTGTACAGTGACAGCATGGTGCCATAGCTCAAGCAAAGGAACCACGAGCACATCAGCACACCAAGCACATAATGCGCCGGTTTCATCTTATTCGAGAGATTGTAGACCGAGGTGACATAATCTTTAGAAGATTGATAGAAAGAAAAACCTAGGTGACCCATTTACTAAAGCACTTAGCATCAAGGAGTTTGACAACTATAAGTTGAAGATGGGTATTAGATACTGTAATGAGTGGCTTTAGGCTAAGTGAGAGTTTGTTGGGAATTGTATCCTAAAGCCAATCATTTGATGATTGTGCTAATGTAAATTGTATATAATTTGATATATTAATAAAATTTATTTGGCAGTTTATTCATTACAAGAACATCTTCTTAATACTTCTGATTGTAATGAAGCCCTCAGGATCTTCTTTCACGATAAAGGAGGATTTATCTTTGAAGGTCCTTAAAAGAGTTCGCGACCAAATGATATACTATGACAGGGCCATAGTACTATCAGTTATAGGACGTTGTATATCATATTTGTTGTCCTCTTAACCAAGGAGTGTAGAGACACTGGTATGACATACAGGTGAAAGTGTAGGAATACATTTTACCGAACATGACTCATTTCCGGATACTCTACTGTCAAGAGTTAATCCGAGAAGATATAGGTATAAGTATCCTTCAGACCTGAAGATCACAACTAGTGGCTTACAAGCAACTCATTGTACTTAGGTGCCGGACCACCTGGATTTCTAATCCAGCTACGAAAGGTTACTGGGTGCAGTCAAGTACTTGTGGTAGTCAGTTATGGATCAAGATGAATTTGACCTATCCTATTAAAAGGAGAAATGCTTGTGTTTCAATTTAGCAATACCTTGGCCAAGGCACTTCATGTGAAAGTCACATGATCACTAAAGTTGAAATCACTTTATGGATTTGCTATTTAGAGTTGACAGCTCTTAAGCCATCCTTAGCATTTGTGGTCAAGAGGATGAATTATACGGCAACTGTTTCTTAGGGTTCTTGGAGTTTGCTAGGCAACTCTTTGACCTATCCGAACGTCGGGTTCCATTGCTAGATGGGCACATCGATTAGTATAGAAAGTTGTTTCTATACTACCGACTTAGGTTCGAACCTAGAGAGTCACATGCATAGAAGTTTCCTAGGATGATCTGTTTGCTGATCAACGATTGAGAATCATATATGATTTAATTAATCAATTTGATTGATTGAATTATCTCAATTGGGTTAAGTACAAGTGAATAAAATTTAATTTGGTTTAAGTCTATTAGAAAGACTAGTCAATTTCAAATATTGATTTGAAATTAGACTTGATTTGGATTTAAATAGATTCAGGACAAGCCAAATTTGATTTGGGCTTGGACCATGATCTATGTGGGTTCAGTCAAATAAATTTAGATCAGATTAAACCATAACCTGAACCCAAACCTCTCGCATAAGGATCTCATATGATGAGATGGCTAAAGTCTCATCTCATGAGAGATTAAATTCTCATGTAGAATTTAATGCCTAACATTAATTTTCACCGAACGTCGGATTTAGCCACGTCTCTTTGGTTTTCACGGAACGTCGGAATTAAACCAAGCGCCGTGCCTTCGGCGTCTCTTCGCTTTTACCAAACGATGAAATTTTTAATGTCAGAATTCAATGTTAAGGCTAAATTGAGACTATAAATAGAGGGCATTTTCTCACCAGAATACACAGAACAACAATACACGATATGTCATGGATTGTAATTCTAAAAAGGTTAGAATAAAAATCCTGATGATTCTGGTGTTAGCGGAAGCGTGGTGGATCTTAGAGGAAGATTCAAGTGGGAGGATTCAAGATCAGCAAAGCTATTTTTTCGCGAGCTAGCACTCCCAAAAATCTGATCATTCGGGGCTTCGCATGGACGATACTAGAGACCGGACGATTGAACGGCTGCAGATCAATAAGGATTTACCTACTGTTCTTAAGGTAAGCGATTTGATCCCTAGATCTTAAGGCAGGTTTCAAAATAAGTAGTATGACTAGTCATCTTGAAGATCAAGATATGATCTTGATATTTTTTATTTATATACATATTTTGGATAATCGATCCTATATACAAGGCAAAGATATGATCTTGATGCATGTTAGATAGATTAGTATGTAATCTTTAAAATTTCGCAATGATAATTGTTATCAAATTTTTAAAATATGTATGCCTCGGGGATTGTTTCTCCCTACAGTAAGCTAATTGGTCAAGATAGCATAGCACTTAGAAAAATCTTAATGATCGAACGATGCTATCTCAAAATAATTTATGAGACAGGATATATCCAAAGTGGTATGAAAGATATTATTAAAAAAGATTCAGTTAAGTAGTAGAATAATGAAAAAGCTACACCATAGGAGTTGCATCAAGAAAGTAGATATAGCCGGCATGGAATCATATACATGATCCATGTAATTTAGGGTATGATTATAATTTAATTGTATCAATACTACTAAAGAGTTTTCTATAAAAAAACCTTCGGCATATCAATTAAATCAATTTATCTTTGTCTTTATCTTTTATCTCCATCTTTTTCTTAATTTAATTTAATTTATCTTAGGAGTAGATGTAACTTAGCTTCTCTCAAATCAACTCTTATCATTATTGTTTTCATAATAATGCAAGCTCTTAAAGGTTAAGGTAGGGAACTTCGTTTATCCATCCACTTCAATTATCGATTATTACTCGTGGCATGCCTACATAATGGATCCATCCAATCATAAGCCGGTCTATTATCACTAAAGTATATGTGCCCTTAACTTGACAAATTCCATCATATGTTTGGGAAATAAGAGAAGGTTAAAAAAGATATCAATTATGCTATTTTTTTCTAGCATGCTTTGTGGGACATTGATAGTTACTATGATATGATTTGAAAGATGAAGAGAAGTGTAACCAACATATTTATGAAATAATGTCAATTGAAAATGATATTTATTAAACTTTAGGTTTCTAACTTATTAGTTCAATAGAATTCATGGGTATGTAGTTACAATTTAAAACTATAGATACCTTGGCAAGACAAATTTGCCTCAATGTTAGAGTCAACAATGGCTCTTCGGAGCAACAACAGATAGCCTTGAATTGGTGTTCAATTTTGGAAGATGGGTAGACTTGCACCTTATAATCAACTACGATCTTAGAATTTAATCCCACAAGCTGTAATAAATTATCCATGAGCTTGACTTAGTTCATATGTAATCCAAAGGATCGATCAGTAATAGCCTTAGGATATCAGTGAATACAAATAGTACAATTATGAGTCTAGATTAACTTTTCATCCTTTGGATAATACTTATTCCAATCTTGGGATGGATAAATGGTTTGAGATTCCATCCTATAACACAAACTACTATATCACAATCAACGGGCTTAAACTATATGAGTATATAACTCATTGGAAAGGACTAGTTCTAACCTATCAGGCTATTATTATTATCTAAGATAACATACTAACATTCCATGATTATAGCTGTTTTTTCAATTAATAAGGACTCTTTTCTTTTGTTTTCAAGGATGGAGGATGAGTATACTTATGCAAGAGACCAACATAAAGTTGATAAAAACTCAAAGGTTGATTATCAATTAAGTTCTTGATGACTTGATAAAAAAAATGGAAGGTTCAAAGGACCATTGCTTTTAAGCAACCACATTTCATTATGGATTTTTTGGTCAACATTGCAAATAGTCATGGACTGGATGCTTTTGGCCTAAAGCTAAAATAGGCAAAAGTATTAGGGCAAGACTCTAAAAAAAGGGGGTTATGATAAGAAATACAAGCCTTCGAGGAATGCGAGCAAATGTTGCAATTTACATTAAGAAACCTAGTCAATGAAATAAGAAAATAATTAGCCATATAGCGAGAACTTAGTGCCAAATAAAATCTTTTTCTTGGTTGAACTAATGTAATAAATCAAGGTTAGCGGAGGAGGAAAAGGATGGAGAGGTGCTATGTGATTTAACCTTAGAGGAAGGCTTTTCTAAGCATTCAAGCTGAAAGGCATATGTCAAAATAGCCCAAGCCATTAGAACCTCCATGAGTTAGTTATCAGTCTATGAATCATCTCTTGAACTACTTCAGTAAGGGCATTATTTATTGCTCTTTTGTAGTTCTTTGATTAAATAAAGATGGTATGGGTACAGTGCTATTAAAGTTGGATGATTTATAATTCAATTTTAATCACAAATAAAAGAACATGTAATCTAAGTTAAGAAAGAATGTAACTTAATGGAACAAATTCACAAATTATCAACTCTAT
Source organism: Calamus simplicifolius (assembly GCA_900491605.1). NCBI lineage: Eukaryota > Viridiplantae > Streptophyta > Magnoliopsida > Arecales > Arecaceae > Calamus > Calamus simplicifolius. The sequence goes on along the minus strand of UESW01003839.1, from coordinate 1,770,246 downwards.
ATAATGCCAAATATGACCTCATTTCTCCTGAAACTCTCCTGATATCCTTTTGACCAATGATATTTGTTCTTGAAAATCAAGAACCTTTAGCTCATGATCGATTTATTCTGTATAGACAACATCTAACAACTTAAGTCAATCTTCATAATCAAAAGTAGTCTTTAGGATCTTCCTCATCCTTCAACATCTTAAGAGCATGCTTCAGCTAGCTAAACTTTAAGAGATGAAATATGTCCTTTAAGAAAGAATTTTGAGTCAAATTTTTTGAGAATTCATGATAAGAGATTCCAATATAGATTCTATCTTGAAGATTTCTAATTTTAAATCTTTATCTAAGAAAAAGTATGAGTTACTTCCTTGACTAGAGAAAGCAATAATTTGTGGATATACAATAATTTCATCATTATATCCTTAAGATTTGTCAAATCGATTGCCTGACTAACAGAGATAAATGAATAATGTAGTGGAAACTTGATGACATCATAAACACTAGCCAAGTTGGAAGGGACTAATATGTGGTCAAAGTCTGTTCCCTCAATCTCTTTCAAAATTCATTGGAAGGCATGGACCTTGGCAAGAGCTTAGGGTGAAGACTAGGGTGGCCTTGTCTCAAACAAACTCAAAAGCATGGCTATCATATTGTTGATTGAGGCCAAAAGTAACCAACTTAAAACCTTGATAATCTGGGTGCGATCCAAAGATGAATCAAAAGCTATTGTTGAAAAGGAATTGTGAAGGTTTACAAAATAATATCTTGGCACTTTTTGTTACTAATGCTTAGTAAGTCTGTAACAATTGAAACATCTCTATTAGTGTCTATATACTTGAAAATAAAAGTAATCATTTTTATACAAACTATAGTTATGTAAACATTCCACTAATTATCAAAATACCTTCAAGGTAAAATAGGTGAACTAGAAATTATTACAGGAGTAAATAAAGAGAGAATCAATTAAAAAAATTATGATAGGATTAGTTATGAGCGATCGAACATTGAATGTTGAAAAGTTCAAACGATAGACAACTGATCAAGGATCCCTCCAAGCTCGAATTAGTAAGCAAAATAGTTAGGTGAGTGATGCTTACCAAAATATATATTATTCCTAGAATGCTTGATGGCAAAAGTAAGCATAGAAATCCCGAGGAAGAAGAAAATGCATCCAAACTCCAAAGAATACTCACCCCAAGTGCCTCATCGAGAGATATGTTGCCATGAGATGGTGAGATCCAAGATGGAATAAGTCCATGTAGAAGTAGAAAAAAAAATGTTCTAGTGGTGGAGAGGGACTCTATAGAGGCTTTAAAAATACAACAAAAAGAGGCAAAAGGCTTATTATTATACGATAGCAAAGAAGACCAACTTTGGTAAGATAAGAAGGATTGATGAGTGAGTGGTAAGTCTCAAATATATATATATATATATATATGCAACCAAAATGAAGAATCCATAATGATTCTTTATAATTGAAACAGACATCCCTAAAGCTTTAGTAGAGGTAGGCTAATACCAGAGGAACTAAAGCAATAAGTTAGTTGGAGATGATCCTTTACTATATTAACCAATTGAGTATAAAGAAGGAAGCTATAGAGCCAAGCTAAGAAGTAAGCTACATATTCCTAATAAAGAACCAACATAAAATATTGGTTATGCCTCTTAATTTAAAGCAAATAACTAGCCTTTTTTCCAAAATCAAAGCTGAACTCCTTATCAAAAAGATTAATGGAGGTGTTGGCATTGAAGTTTTTTTTTTCATTCACTCTAAGATTTAAAAGATACCTAAATCTAGAAGGTCAGGGTTGAACATGCCATAATTAAGGTGAAGAGAGTATTGGTAGAAGAGGATAAAAAATAGTGAGCAGTCAAAAGAAGAGAATGATTGCCTATTGATGGATTCTTAGAGCTATTTAGAATATCCAGAAAAATGCATATCTCCCAAATCAAGGCCTTCTGCTAAGAAATATGGTAGACTATTGGTCCAAAAAGGTAAGCTTGGATGGCCATAACCAATAAACATTTAGATTCTTTTAAATATATGTGGAAAAATCTTCCTTCTAGAAAAGGAAGTTGTCATGTTTAGAGTGAAAAAGTTGGAGGAGAAGTAGTTAGAGATCTTGGACTCAAAAATAAGGTCAAAAGTGAGGAAGTTAGACTTAGGTATTAGGACTTGAGGTATTATGGAGTTCAAAATCTATGATGACGAAGCATCTCATTCTTCTTTCCTACTAGTTGCAGTAAAAAGAGATGTTGTGAAACCCAATCCTTTTGTGCTAGCCTACTCTAGATTAAGACTCAATTTATAAATTATCAAAAAGTATATAATCAAAATTTTTAAATGAATCTATATCCATGATTTCTAGTGTTAAGTTAGCTTTGTAACGCATCTTAAATCATTCAAATCGGAATTTAATTGAGAAAGTTAAGATCAATTTCATGGATATATATCAGTGATAATATTGAAAAATTATGAAAATACCATGAACGGTAATAAAGATGATTTTTAATGTTTTTATCTAAATTTGTATTCAAAATTATGTTGGATGAGTTAAAAGTTAGTTTTAAGTCAAGAATCTATTTTAAATATATAATAGACATTTATCTCTTTAGGCTTGTTAAAGAAATCAATACCATACAAAAACTGAGAAGTTTATTAGTTTTAGGAAATTGGTTTGTCATGAAGAATGAAAAACCTATTTGCTTGAGAAAATATTGTTATAAATAGGATTTAGTAGAGATTTTTTAGTATCAATCAATATATAGTACAGAATGTAAAAATTGAAGAATTAAAAAGGATGATGAAGCCCTTATGCATAAAAATTTGAGGATTAGTTCATAACAATTTTATTGGAAGAGGTAAGTAAATTCGATCATGATTAGAGTAATTTTTAAAATTATTAAAGATTTAAATCCTATATTTTATGAATTTCTACTTAATTACTAAAATCCTTGTTTAGTTGATTAAATATTTTATATGAAAAATTTATGTGTTTGGAATTTAGTATAACTATTAGCTTTATAAAAATTATTTAAAAAAGATATTATATTTAATAATAAATTTTAGCATCTTTGCTATGTAGTAGGATTACAGATTTTGTAAAATTTTTGTAAATATTATTATCAAAAATTGGATCAAAATAAGTATGTGTGTTATGACATATTGCTCATATGCATGTAAACTTTGTAATCAGTTTTTAGTCCATATGATAATTTACCTTTAAATTTATGACATGTGAAACTTGAATTTTAAGTTATGGGAACTTGTATAATACTTAGGCAAATTATAAGTTATATGACATGAAATAAGCTATAACAAGTTATATATGATATGTATATCATAAGCTATAGACTTTTAATCAACTATGATTTATGATATGTTCCTACTCTTGGGGGCTTGTACAAAAGCTTCTAGCATTGGAACCCATCTTCATAAGAATATATGCAGCGATCTGTTTCTAACCCACCTCTATAGGCTTAAATGAGGTGATTTATTCTGATCCGACCGTAAGATTTGTATGTGATCATGGTTACTGACTATGGAGTTATTATTATAATTTTGAAATGAAATCTTTAAGTTCTTAAATTTGATATTATTACTATAAATAGCATGCATTATTTTCTCTTAAAATTGTACAAAAAATGATAGTTAAATATTACTTATTGAACTTTGCTTATATCACTTAATATGTCATCAACTAAATAGATTCTAAATAGATCACTTTTAAATTAATGAATCAATCCGTAATATGACACAATTATTATGCATCATAATCATATCGATACAAACCTATTTATTCCGTATCCAAAAAAAAAGCCAAAGTCTAATTGGTTAGCCTAATTGGTTAGCCTCTCTAAAAGCTTCCCTCACTAATTAACAATGTATTTTAGGCTTCAAAAATTGAACTTGTACTTCTTTCAATTTTTTTGCTACTCAAAGTATGAACCAGTTCTCTACTCAAAATTATGAGTAGCCGGATCAAGAGCTAATGCTTAAGCCTTTTTCAAGCTAGAGTTGAGCTGGAACAAGTAACGGCCGGAGCCCAATCTGAAATTTTTTGCGCCATCATTTAAGTACAAAACTTAACCCAAATTAGTTTAGACATAGTCTATGATGTGGCTCGACGACTGGCTGGCCCAATATGACTTGCCCTGAAGCTGGGCTGGCCTGATGGGCCGTGGGCCACGCTTATTTCAAGCCCTATGGTGGCTTAGATCGGATTTGCTACCATGGTTTGCGGCTTGAGTAACAATAAATGTCTATGAAGGTAGGAATTCCCCCGTCTTCTTTTTTTTTTGGGTACAATTCCCCCGTCTTCTTTAGTAACACAGGGAGAACTAATTCTCGTTCTCGAACTCTTTTGAGCTTTGATAGAGACATGGTGGGCATCTATCCGCCAGTTGTCACCTGATTCATTGTGAAAGACGATGAGCAATACGTGTATCATAGAATTAAGTTCACAAGAAATTGTTTTTGCTAAGCAGCAGAAGCCAGCCACCATAGGATACCAGAGCTTAGATCCAAGTGTCGGTCACAGCTGGGCTCTACTACTTCAATGCCTTTTTTTTTTTTTACAAACGCACGATTATATACCAGTCTAATGTGAGTCAAGCCGATATATCGGAGTACAAAATCTGAAGTAAACCCGTAGGACATAAATCATCCAGTTTTCAGAACCAAGGACCAGAATGATGAGCCATCCGGGCAGCTACCCAATCAGCCGCTGAGTTAGCTTTCTGGTAGATATGTCCGACTTGAACACCAGAAGCCTGATGGAGCAAAGAACTGATGCCACATAACAAAGGGTTAGGAGGCATAGGGTCACCCATTTCCTGCCGGAGCCAGCGCACCACTGTAGTAGAATCCTCGTCAATAATAAAATGGTGAATACCCAAACTGCGGATAGCATAAGATATATCAGCTCATGCCACATATAACTTAGCAAGCGGAACTGATAGGTCAAGAGAGCCATAACCACCAGCCGCAATCATCGCCCCACTCGAGTCACGGATCACAAAAGCCGACCCAGGCCGACGACTTTGAACACTACCATCAAAGTTGATTTTGACAGATCCTAGTGGAGGGGGTTCCCAGGAGACAAAGACCGTACGATGGTGCGCTGCCAGGGCAGCAGGGGAATCCCAGATGCTAGGTCTGTCAGCATCAAAGCGTGACTGGTGGAGCAAGTACTCAGCAGAGAGTGACAAAGCAGTCCTGAGAATCTTATGAGGAGGGTCACTCATGTCAGAAAAAATCTTCCTATTCCGAGATAGCTAGACCTGATAAGCTATATAAGCAGTCGAAGAGCTCAACCGACGTATACCTGTCCGCACATCTTGCCTGATCATCCTCAGAAAAGAAGTACGACAAGGGCCATTACTATCATACCAATGATGATAACCAGCTATCTGCCAGACCGGTCTGACTCTATCACAGGTGAAAATAGCATGATTAGCAGTCTCCTCCTTCAGCCCGCAAAAAGGGCACATAGGCTAGATTGCCATACCCCTACCCGAGAGAAGTGAACAAGTAGGGAGGCAGTCCCAGGCCAGCTTCCAAATGAACAGCCGCACCCTATGATGAGCGGGAAGCTTCCAAATCCAGGAGGCTTCCAGCTTTTTCCTAGACTGTGGCCTATACTCCTGAATAAGATCCCCAATCGAAGCATGAGTCATATAGGATCTCCTCCAAAGTCTGAAGTCCGAAGCACAGTCCAATGTGAGAGGGATGGAAAGAATACGCTGAGAGAGCTCTGCCCCGAAGAGAGAGGTGACACGGGCGGTATGCCATCCAGTGCGATCCTGAGCAATTAAGTCAGTGACTCTCATACCACTAGCCAGGTTAATGCTCACGAAGGTAGGCCATCGGGATAGTGGAAGATCAGCCATCCACGTGTCCCTAATCACATCAACAGAAGCACCATCGCCAATCATCCACGAGACACGAGAAAGCATAGTCGGTGCATGACGACACACCTCTTTCCAGAAGAAAGAGTAGGCACGAGTAGGCTGGGGAGGTGTATAAGTTGTCCACTCACCATACTTAGCACACATGAATGAGCTCAACAAGCAGTCTGGATCAAGCAAAAATCTCATAGCGTGCCTAGCAGTCAACACCTCTCTTCTCACAGTGAGGGACTGGATCCCAAGCCCTCCTCCAAAATCGGCATACAAACAACATCCCAAGCCACCAGGTGAATCCCATGACCATCCTGCATCGATCCCCAAAGGAAGTCTCTAAACCATCTCTCCATCCGCCTCAAGCAAGTCACCGGAATGGCTGCATTAGATAGGATATAGAGGGAAAGAGAAGTAAGCACAAAGCGAATGAGGGTGAGCCTGGCCATCATAGATAACCCAGTGACCTGCCATCCATCCAAACGATCACGGACACGACACTCAAGCTGAAGGAAGTCAGAACACCGCGGTCATCTCCCCATAATAGGAATACCGAGATAGGAAAGCCTATCAGCTTGAGCTGAGATCCCCAAAATTTTCTTGATAGTCTGCCTCAAAGAAGAGTTGGTCTTCGGACTGAAACAAATCATGGATTTGTCTAGATTCACTCTCTGTCCAGATGCCCTACAATAAGACTGAATCACTGAAGCAAAGGCTGTAGCATTACTAATAGTGGCCCTCCCCAGTAAGATACTGTCATCAGCAAATAGCAGGTAAGATAGCGAAGGCCCTTGGGACCCACCCTGTAGGGAACAATAGCAAAGGCCTGTTGAGCCTGGTGAAGAGCCCTAGAAAGAGCATCTGCTGACACGATGAAGAGGAAAGGAGAGAGGGGACAGCCCTGCCTGAGACCAACTGCAGAATGGAAGTATTCCATCTGGCCCCCATTAATTATGATAGAGAAGGCCGGCCGCTGAATGCAAGTCCTGATCTAGTCAATAAAAGGCTCAGCAAACCCAAACTCCTGAAGAGCAATGAAAAGGAATTCCCAACTCACTCTATCATAAGCTCTTTCCATATTCATCTTAATAGCCATCAAGCAGTGATGAGTAGGAGCTCTATGGAGGTCATGCATTACCTCTTGAGCTAAGAGGACATTGTCAGAAATGCACCGTCCTCTGAGAAAAGCCCCCTGCTCAGGAGAAATAATGCGAGGAATAACTGCTCACAGCCGAGAAACTAGGAGGAGAGTGAAAATCTTATATAGAGTGGTGTAGAGACTGATAGGGCGGAAGTGCTAAGGCTTGGAAGCGTCAGACCGTTTTGGCACCAGGGCTATAAGAGTCTGATTCCAATCAGGGGGGGAGTGTTGCCCTGAAAGACAAGCTGGATGGCTTGCAGAACATCCTGTCTCATAATAGCCCAATAGTAACGAAAGAAGAAGGGGGAACCCATCAGGACCCGAGGCCTTATCAGGACCAAGGTTCCATAAAGCCTCCCGAATCTCCTCAGAAGAAACTAGCCTAGTAAGACAGTCGTTCTCAGCGACTTTAGAGGGGGTAGGAACAGAACACACAAGGAGCCCGGCCCCCGAGATCTCAGTCCACCGAGAGCGAAAGAACTGAATAAGCTGGTCCCTAATGACCTTAATGTTGTCCTGGACAGTACCCTCCTCATCAACAAGTTGCTGAATCCGGTTCGCCGCACGGCGCTTTAATGTAGCCTGATGAAAAAATCTAGTGTTCTGATCATCCTCCTTGATCCACTGAATACGGGACCTCTGCCTCCAAAAGATCTCCTGCTGCCGAAGGAGAGAGTGGTGGATAGCTAGGCTGGACCGGAGAGCAGTAAGGTCAGAATCAGGAAGACAGCCATGCCGATCTTCTTTGTCTTGGAGAGCAGCAATAATGTTCTCAATCTACTCAATTTGCCTAAAAATGTCGCCGACCTCTTCTCTATTCTATCTGGACAGTCGGCGTCTTGCCAGCTCAAGACGCCGAGATAATCTATAAGTAGCATTCCCTCTAACTGAAGTGTGCTAGATTTGAGAAATTAAGGACCGGGCTGCAGAATAAGAAGTCCAAAATTTCTCAAATTTAAACTGACCTGCATCAGTAGTTATTAAGATTGGGCAATGATCAGAGGCGATACTGGAAAGATGTGTGACAATGGTAGAAGGAAAGGACTGAATCCAATTGGTCGTGGCTAAGGCCCTGTCCAACCGTTCCGACACTCTAGCAAAGCCATGATGGTTATTGCACCAGATAAATTGGGCACTCTGGAATCCCAGATCCAGCATATTAGGAAGCAAAACCAAGGACGATCGGCACCTTGTGACAAAGGGATGGAGGAAGAGAGCCCATCAACATTGAAATAACTCACAGTGTGGTGGGGCTGGAAATGGGCTACCTGGGCTGAGCCTAGCGTTACACCACAATGATTTGTGTTCTGAGCGTTTGCTGATGATATACATATTGCGTCCTCGCTCTAGATTTTGCTTTCAGGTTTGGGATCGAGTGAAGTTTTCTTTCTCGCCTTGAGGACAGTGATTCGCTTCCACGCAGGCTTGCATCTGATGCAGGTCATTCTGCACTAGGATAATATATAAAGACTTTTCATTATATTTTTTGGACTCATGAGAGTTACTTTTGTTTCTTATTTTTTATAATTCGGATAACGAAAACATATTTTATAGCTACTATTATTTTTATTTTTTTAAACTATAAGAGACACTTTAAAAAGTTACATTTTAAAAAGTTATTTGGATTTCTACAAAATTACTTTAAAAAAAGTGGAGTTGAAAAAAATTATTTTTTAATAATAATAAAAGTTACTTTTAAAAAGAAAAATAGAAACAATAGAATCAAACATTTTTATATAAGATTTAATGTTTTTATTTTTAAAAAATAAAAATGATATCCAGCATGCCCTTGGGCTATATAAAAAAAAATTGCGGCAACCATCGACAGTTTTTTTACTTCTCCCCAAAACCCCATCATGATTCATGCTCACCACTTCGGTTGACCAACCTTGCCTACCTGTATATATATATATTATCAAATATTGAATACAAACCCACTTAAAAGATATATATATATATATATATATATATATATATCTTTCCATCTTACAATGATGATTTCTAAACTCCGATCATATGCTATTTTTGTTTCTTTTTTTAGAATTATTGTACCATTCTTATGCTAAAAGAAAAAAAAGTACTAGATAGGCTAGTTGTCTTCGATAATTGTATCAAATGATTTGAGTTTTAAGCTCAGCTTCACTTTCGTTTGGGGAGAGAGGCCTGATCTCAAAATGGGGATTAATGAATCATAACCATCCTTATAGTGTGCAACACTTGGACTAGCAATTGAGCCAAGTCCACCCTAGGTCTAGCATAAATAGGTCTCCGCCCGATTTCTTGAGTCATTACTTCAATGCTAAATCCACTCCATTGGATCAAGTGAGGTATAAAAGTTCTAGAGGGTGTTTGCCACCTTAAAACCTAATTCAAAGCTGATTAAGATAAATCAATTTAAATAATCATTTAGAAACTTGAACTAATTTTAAAATATGAATATCTTGTCTACAAATTGATCCAGTTCTAGTTCTAATATGAACATTGTTTAGTTTAATTACATGCTAGTTTTATATGTAAGTGAAATAATCAACACCTTAAAATCAAATTGTTATATTAAATTATCAATACATATTCGTTATAATTGGGTCACTAATTTTTTATAAAAATAACAAAAAAGCACATCAGTGAAATAACTAAAAAATTAATACTAATAATTCTTTATTGAATTATAAAAAAGATAAACCTATTACATAATCAATCACATGATCTTTCCTTCTGCATCTAATTTATATAATTGAGTGCCTCAAATTAGAACCAACTTTTTTACTTATTTAAGATTCAATTTCAGTCTCAACATATACATCAACATCAACAATTCTCTAACTTGTAATGGAAAATTTTTTGAATTATAGGTGAAAATCCAATTTTTCTTCTTTTCTTATTTAATATGGTTGTGTGCAATATAACATGTAAGCACTAATTCACTATAAGAGGAAGGTGTTGTTAATAAGGGAAAATTGACCTTTAAGAACTCCAAAAGTGCACTCCATTACATTATGCAATGAATAGTGTTGATGATTCTTTAGCATTAATTGGATGATTATCGCCGGCAAACAATTCAATGAACATTGTTGATGGTTCTTTAGCATTAATTGGATGATTATCGCCTATAAACAATTCAAGCCGTGCCATATTTCACAATATAAAGCAAGAAAATTAGGAGTATTTTTTTAGTACAGACGGGTAATTACACCACTCTAGGATGGGTTATACCTGATATATCAAAGTATAATAACTAAAAAAGGATCGAGGAGCACGGGTCGCCCTGTTTCCAGCTCCAGCTACCCGAATGAGAGGCTACCCTGGCAGCAACCCAATCAGCCACAGCATTAGCTTCGCGATTGATATGACGAAACTGAGTATTAGGAGCTTCCAAAACCATAGAGCGGATATCGGACAATAAGGGAATAGTGGGCATAAGGGAACTGGGCTCCCGCCAGATCCAGCGAATGACAATGATAGAATCGCCTTCGATAATAAGACTACGGGCACCCAGGATCCGAACAGCATAGGAAATGCCTGCCCATGCCGCATACAGTTCGGCCAGAGGCACCGTAACATCAAGCAAACCAAGCCCTCCCGCGGCCAGCATCATGCCATCCGCATCACGAATAACAAAAGTTGATCCGGCACTTCTACCACGGACACTCCCGTCAAAGTTGATTTTAACAAATCCTAAAGATGGGGTCTCCCTGGAAATGTAAACCGTACGCCGGTTCGCTGTCGTAGCAATAGGGGAGACCCAGTGGCCAAAATTTGCAGAATCAAGAATCCCATGATGGAAGATATACTCAGAATAAAGGGAAACAACCATCCTGAACACCCTACCAGGGGAAAGTCTCATATTCGAAAACAGGATCTGATTCTGAGATAACCAGATCTGATAAGCAGTATAAGCCCACAAAGGACCCCGATGATTGGTGCCCCTTCCTCTACCTTGCTTCAAAAGCCTCAAAAAGGAGTTGTAGTAAGAGCCAGAATCCGACAACCAAGGACATGTACCAGACATCTGCCAAATCTGGCTAGCCCTAGGACAGTAGAATAAAGCATGATCTGTCGTCTCCTCCTCAATACCACATACTGGGCACGTAGGCAGAATCCTCATCCCTCTTGCAAATAAAAGAGAGCAGGTAGGAAGAATATCCCGAACCACTTTTCAGTTGAAAAGTCTAACTCTATGGTGAACAATGAGACATCAAACCCAATCCAACTCCATCGATTCTTGGGGGTGCGGTCTGAAAATAGATAGGAGGTCCCCCATGGGAGCATGGGACAAGCAAGATCTATCCCAAACCCTGGAATTAGTACTAGCACCGGATGGGAGAGGGATAGAAAGGATATGCCGATAGAGCTCATTTCCAAAAGAACTAGACAACCGAGAGGACGACCATCCAGAGCGATCCGGGACATAAAACCACTGACCTACATACCCTCAGGTATATCAGAAGATACAAAAGTCGGCCATCGAGATAAGGAAAGGTCAGCAATCCATGTGTCCTAGGTGACGTCCACCGAAGTACCATCACCAATCATCCATGAGGTATTGTGCAATAAAGTTAGAGCATAACAACAGATCTCTTTCCAGAAAAAGGAATGCCCCCGGTTAGACTGAATAGGGATGGACGGGATCCAGCTACCATACTTGGCCCGCATGAAAGAACTCCATAAACACTGAGGATCCAATAAGAACCGAGAGGCATGCCTGGCAGTCAATGCCTGTCTTCTAACAGACAGCGATTGGATCCCAAGACCACCCTCGACCATCGACAGACAAACAGTATCCCAGTCAACAAGATGAACACCGCGGTCCCCTTGCATCAAAGCCCAGAGAAAATCTCGAAAATATCTCTTAATTTGCCGCAAACAGGCCTGGGGAATAGCGGTATTAGCTAAAAGATAGCTAGGCATCGAAGATAACATAGATCGAATAAGTGTAATCCTCACCATCATAGAAAGCCCAGAAGCCTGCCAGCCATCCGACCAATCACGGATTCGCCTAACAATAAAGCTAAAATTCAAACACCGTGGCCGTCTCCCGGTAATCAATCCCCAAATAGGACAACCGATCAGACTGAGCAGGAATACCCATCAAGCGAGAGATAGACCTCTTCAGAGTAGGGGACATCCTCGGGCTAAAGCATATCAAAGATTTACTAAGATTAACTCTCTGACCCGAAGCACAGCAATAGGAATAAAGAATGGTTGCAAAAGTAGTGGCATTATCGATAGAAGCCTTCCCCAGCAAAAGACAGTCATCAGCGAATAGTAAATGGGACAACGAGGGGCCAAGGGGCCCAACAAAATAAGGAATGATCGCCAAAGACCGCGTAGCCATAGAAAGATCCTGGGATAAGGCGTCAGTAGATAGAATGAACAAAAATGGTGAAAAGAGGATATCCCAGTCTTAGCCCAACCTCAGAGTGAAAGAACTCCGTCCGATCCCCATTTATAAGGAGGGAGAAGGACGGCCTCCGAATACACTCCATCACCCAATCAGCAAACACCTCATGTAAACCAAACTCCTAAAGCGTACGATGCAGAAAATTCCATCTCAGTCTGTCATAGGCTCTCTCCATATCGAGCTTAATAGCCATGAGGCACTGACTTTTAGGAGCTCTCTGGAGGTCATGCATAAACTCCTGAGCCAACAAGGCATTATCAGTGATACTGCGCCCCCTAAGAAAAGCACCCTGCTCCTGAGAGACGAGACGAGGGATCATCGAAGCCATTCGATCAACCAAAAGCCGAGCACAAATCTTATATAATGTAGAGCACAGACTGATTGGCCTAAAATGCTGTGGAGAGGAAGCGTCAGGACGTTTGGGCACCAAGGTAACAAGAGTCTGCTTCCAATCAGAAGGCATATGATTAGACTGAAACACAATCTGAATAGCCAGGACGACTTCTGGACCAACTATATCCCAATAATGACAGAAAAATAGAGGAGGGAACCCATCAGGGCCAGGGGCCTTATCAGGCCCAAGGTCCCATAAAGCAAGGCGTATATCTTCTGTAGAGAAAGGCCTGATTAAAGTATCATTCTCCACATCAGAGACCTTGCAGGAAGATAGAACAGGAGGAACATGGATCCCATCGCTCGACAAATCGGTCCACCTGAACCGGAAGAAGCTAAAAAGCATATCCCTGATCCCCTGAGGGTCTACCTCCAAGTGACCCTCATTATCAACTAAACGCCTAATATGATTAGTCGACCGCCGGTGTAAAGTAGCCTGATGAAAGAACATCGTATTGCTATTCCCCTCTTTAATCCACTGAATGCAGACCTTTGCCGCCAATATGTCTCCTGCTGCAACATAAGAGAATGGTGAATGGCCAAAGTAGATCTGAGGGTGGATAGCTCCGAGTCGAGAAGAAACCCCTCCTGATCCTCCTTGGTTCACAGAGAAGAAATAATAGACTCCGCCTGTTCCACTTGCTTCATAATGTCCCCAACCTCCCTCCTGTACCAGCTAGAGAGTCTACGCCTTGCCAGAAGCAGCCGTCTAGAAAGTCTGTAAGTGGCACTCCCCCTAACCGGCAACAGCCAAACCTGAGAAATGATATGCCTAGCAGAGGAATAAAAAGTCTAGAATTTCTTAAATTTAAACTGTCTAGACCGCTGTAGGGTCACATCAGTAGAAATAAGGATGGGACAATGATCCGAACCAATCCTTAACAAATTAGTGCCAGTAGTAGAAGGAAAGAGCTGCAACCAGTTGGCAGATGCCAAAGCCCTATCCAGCCTTTTCCAAACTCTAGCAGAACCCTGGCGGTTATTGCACCAGGTAAATTGGGATCCATCAAACCCCAAATCCAAAAGACCCGCCGAGGAGATAAAGTCCCTGAACTCAACGATATCCGGAGAACTAGCAACCTGTCTGCCCCCTCTCTTCTCTGAGGCCCCCAAAATACAATTGAAATCACCAACGAGGAGGGAAGGAAACCCCTGGCCAAGAAGGGAAAGGATCTCATCCCAAAGCACACAACGAGCTCTAAAATCGGTGCTGGCGTAAACTCCTAAGAGAAGACAAGGAGCAGAGGTCCCTTCCGAAACAACCAGAACCACCTGCTGGCCACAACCGTGGAAGGCATCCACTCTAACTTTATCCGGTCTCCATAACACCAAAATACCTCCTGAGAGACCAACTGACTCACAGCATAAGAGTCCCACAGCCTAGAGATTTTTCTCTGAAGCCGATCCAGACTATCCCCAAAAAGATGAGTTTCCATCAGGATATAGATTTCAAAGGCATGTAACTGCTGAAGCCTCCCAAAGGAGGATCGGAATGAGGGTTTCAGGGCCCCTCGTACATTCCAATCTAGAATCTTCATTTAGAATTGAAAGAGGGAGGGAGTTCATCAGTACCCCCCATCACCTGCTCAGCAAGGTGATCCTGAAGCAACAGGGGACCCACAGGACCCTGACCACTACACTCATCCACTCGGACTGAATCCATAGGCTCTGCTACATCATCTTTCTGTATGACTTCCTTGAGAAGGGCAACCGCCTCCTCGTGGTTCTGACCACCCAGCGGAACTGACAAGGGTAACACACAAGCAGACTCTGATACCAAACTGTCTCTGCGGTGGGCCTTCTGCAATCTTCGTCTGCTCAGGCCTCCGAATTCCTAGGAGAGTCGGGCGATGCGGAGAAGGTAAAAGATCCATTCTCTTTATCATTCCCCCTGGCTAGGCCTTTCCCTTTGGAAGCTTTGGAAGAAATCTGCTGCGACAGAGGCTCAACAGGCCAAACCCGCTTCCCTGGGCCAGATAAACCATCACCACAGGCTAGAGAGTGAGAGGTCCCCAAGCTCGGACCCCCAAACCCAAAAGGATTAGAGTCATTAGTCCCTGTGATCACAGAGGACATAGGAACAGTGACTAAGTCTAACTCTGAAGCCTGAGCACCCTCTACCATTCCATCCGGCACGCCATCCCCATTTCGGCATGCTGCAACCTTAGGCATCGGAGATGAGCTTAAGGGGCCAGCAGAGTCAAGCTGCACTGGCACCTGAACCATGGACTTCAGGGGATCCGCCACATCTGGCATAGGCATGTCAGCACCCGTATCCATCACCTTGGAATCAGACTGACACACAGTCTCTTTAACCACAGGATCAGTCTTCCGAGAAGAAGGAGATGAGCTTAGGGGAACGACAGCAGAGGACGACCCCCGAATACCTTGCCTCCGAGCCCACCTCTTCGAGACTTGCCAATCATCTTTCATGACAGGGGAAGGAGGGGAAGCCTGACCTGAAGCAGAGGCTCGGGAAGAGTCAGACTGTTGCACAGGGGAAAGCTTCCTTCTCCTCAGCGCCGCCATCCATGGCCCAAAATGAAGACTCGACGAAGGAGAAGGGGAGTTAAGCTCCAACCCACAGCTCCCAGAAAGATGCAGAGATCCACAGCCACTGCAAATTCCATCAAGATTCTCATAAACAAAAGGCTGCCAGAATGGAGATCATGCCCCTCTAATTCGAGCACCAGGTCGGAGTGGCTTACTAAGATCAATTCGAAGACAAACCCTAGCGAATCCACCCGACTATGGTTCATAGTAGCTTCATCCAAGAACTGAAGATCCCCGGCCACAGAGAGAATAGAAGCAAGGATATCCTCTATCCAAAATTCAATGGGAAGCAATGGCAATCTGACCCAGAGCAGAGCATGGTGAAGAGAACCTTCTGACGGGATGAACTCCGCCTGCCACGGTGACACAACGATGGGTTGGCCATTAACCACCCAGGGTCTGCCAAGGATCAGGTCAGAGGCAAGAGGATCACCAAAACGGAACATGTAGTGCTTGTGCACCATTGCCACTGCTTCAATGTCGCCTTTCACACCAGCTCGATGGAATTCCCGCACCATCACCTTCGGCGGAATCCAACAAGTGAGGCTTCGAACAAGGATAGCATGGCTCTTCCACTTCTCAATCTCCTCCTCTAGCGACTGCACCGGCACTTGGATAATGTCAGGGAAGAGCCGCTCCAATTCAGCCACCACCATCGGAGATGGAGATGGGGAAACCCACTCAAAGCAACCCGCATGGCCATTGATCGACGGCTTCCCGGCGTTCATCGGAACATCAGGGTCCATCGGAGGACGAGCAGATGAAGATGCCATCTCTAGGACAAGGCCGATGGGAAGCAACAGGAACAGGCAGCCGAAATCAAGGAAGACGAAGATGATCCCAAATCTTAAAGCAGACACACGGGGGACGCTCAGAGGAACAAGCGGTCCATTTTATTGGTTGATGTTCAATTAGGAGTATTTACAAATACTACATCAATGAGATAATATTTTCTGTAATATAAAAATACATTACAGACATTGTGAACAAAATAAAATAAATAAAAGAAATTACAAAGAATATTTACCTTTAGAAACTTTTAGCTTACTTTGCCTTATATTAGAATTGCATATCAAAATAGCATGTCATCAGAGCATTTTGTGAAATTTCTCTTATTCTGTTATGAAATACTCAGTGATCTTCAATCCTAACCATTACTATCATGGGTCTTATTTATGGTTCCAATGTAGTCCTTTATTTCTTTTTTTCATGCAATGATTATATGCTAAATTATTAAACAAAAATGAATAAAATGTTTCAGAAAATAAAAAATACTTAAAAAAGGATCAAACCTTAGATTATATAGAATCACCTTGGGAGTAGCAGGATCTATCAGAGTAAAATATTTATGAGAAAGTGCAACAATTGCATTTAAAACATCATTAAAGTGACCGACTTATGGTTTCATGAGAATGTTGAAATCTTTCTTGAGTTACCTCAGCATGCCTAATTATGAAAAGGGGTATTTATGAGAAAGTGCAACAATTGCATTTAAAACATCATTAAAGTGACTGACTTATGGTTTTATCAGAATGTTGAAATCTTTCTTGAGTTACCTCAGCATGCCTAATTATGAAAAGGAGTATAGCTTCGTGCTCTTTGGTTATTAATGCAGTAAACCTTCATCATCTAAAATATTACATAATTTTAAAACACATGTTTATCCATATGAAGATTTTCCCTATAGCATCTGTGGTGATCACTTGGGATTTCTTTGATATGCTATGAACCACTAATTAAGCGCTAAAACATGGCAAGTGTTGTTGCTAGATCATCCTTCTCGAACGTTTGCAAGCGTACGATCGCCTTTTTCGGTGTGCCAAGGATCCTTCGATGGGCTTCGCTTGATTGGGAGCCTGTAAAAAGTCTCGAAAACCCAAGATTCCGACAGGGACCCTCCGATGCTCAAGTTAGTGCACTGAATAATAGCCGTGAGCTTGAGAAAGCTCGAAAGAGAAAGAAAGACTTAGAGCAGAGCTCTCTGTGAGCAAGAATGAACGTTTAGGAGTGTTTTCTATTGTTGCATAGTTGGAGGTCCCTCTTACCCATTTATTCATCTTTGACCTCCATGTGGCCCGCTTGGGAAGCTTGGAGCCATTGTCATTTAGTGATGGAATGAGTCACGTGGAGCCTCATTATGGATGATGACTTTTGGGGCTCGTCTGATCTGAGTGGTTGGGCTTCATAATGAATAATGACTTTTGTGGATGAAATGCCAGGACTGATGCCTGTGAGATTTGAGGTCCTGCCACATGTCAAAGCATTTATGATGATGGCAGCAATGGTGAGGCTTGCTCCGTAGTGGCATATCAGAGCTGTAAGCCATATTCCGTCAGAGTGGGTTGCCGTAGCAGATTGGTGGGTGCTGCTTGACTTGGATAGCTGTTGCAGGCTACAACAGGGTATAGATGGCCGTTAAGGCGTTTGCTAAATGTGCCCTCCATGTCGCACGTCTTCCATCCTGTGCGGTTGGTGGTAGAAAGTGGGGCCAGACATGTAGGCCCCGCAGTGTGGTTGCTGAAGTACTGCTTGGGCAATTGCTAAAGTACTGCTTGGGCAATTGCTGAAGTACTGCTTGGGTAGTTGCTAAAACCGACTTGGAGCCGTGAAGGGTAGCTGGGAGCGTAGCCCAGGTGGTTGAGCCAGGTCCCACCTGGGAGGCCGATTGGAGGCGCTTCGAAAGGTGATCGTTAAGTGTGGCTTCGTTAGCGACGTTGAGACGTGGCAGCCATAGTATGAACTTCCATCACGTGCATATAACCTCATGCATGTAATCCACCTCCCCTCCTTCTTTCAACTTATATAGAATAGCTCCACCTAGCTTGTCCTGGTTGCCATAGCTTGTCCTGGTTGCCCTATCTCCCAAGCCACATTACTGTGAATCACCTTTATTCATGCAAGGGAGGGGATCAATGTGGCTATCATAAATGCTATGGTTCATGCCATAAATGCTTTGGTGCATGCATTCAGAGAAAGCCAACGTGGTTGCGGAGTCAGGAGTCTGGAGCTAGGAAGCCATCTTGGGGAAGGCCCTAGAAAGGCCGCCCAGGATGGCCACCTAAGAATTGCTGGGGCCACCTAAAAATTGCTGGGCCGCCTAAAAATTACTAGGGCCACCGAGGATGGGCCAACTTGCCGAGGCCAAGCCTAGATGTGGTCATTGTAGCCCATGGGGTCAATTGGCCCTATCAGTTGCCCCCCATACTCCTTGTACTTATGTGCCCTGCATCAGCCAAGCGAAAGGAGTGTAGAACTTTTTACCTTTGCACATGTCTTTTCATGCTAGCTTTGGACTTTGACTCCTTACTGGTGGAGAGATCTTTTCCCTTTTTGCATTGCTTTGGATAACTTGTGTATGCCTTGTGTGGACTTTTGCCTGCTCAAATAACTCAAAGGACTTTAGGCAATATTGGGGGTAAGTTGATTACCTTTAACTGGTTGAGGGCAGCCAGTAATCCTCTTTCGATGTAGGGTCTAGAAGTGGATGCCCATCAACTGTGAGTTGGAGAGTTGATCTGTTTAAGCTATGAGTTGACTTGTGACTTCTAATTGGCAAATTGAGAGTGGCCAGCATTGTCAACCTGTTGCAAGTGCATAATTTAAGTAAAGGTCTTACCTAGTTGGTCATTAGCCATTAAGGCTGACAGAGCCGTTGAGGCTGTAATAATGCCGCTAGGGCTGATAGAGACGCTGAGGCTGCGATAACGCTACTGGGGCAAAGATAAAGCCGCTGAGGCTGATAGAGCCATTGAGGCTGCAGCTGAGGCTGATAGAGCCGCTGAGGCCGCGATAATGCCGCTGAGGCAAAGATAAAGATGTTGAAGCTGATAGAGCCATTGAGGCTGCAATAATGTCGCTGAGGCAAAGATAAAGCTGCTGAGGCTGATAGGGCCATTAAGGCTGCAATAATGCCGCTGAGGCTAATAGAGCCGCTAAGACCGCAATAATATCGCTGAGGCAAAGATAAAGCTGTTGAGGCTGATAGAGTCGTTGAGGCTGCAATAATACCGCTGAGGTTGATAGAGTCGCTAAGGCTGCGATAATGCCACTGAGGCAAAGATAAAGCCGTTGAGGCTGCAATAATGCCACTGAGGCTAATAGAGCCGCTGAGGCCGCATAATACCGCTGGGGCAAAGATAAAGCCGCTAAGGCTGATAGAGCCGTTAAGGCTACAATAATGCCACTGAGGCTAATAGAGCCGCTGAGCTGATAGAGCCGTTGAGGCTGCAATAATGCCACTGAGACAAAGATAAAGCTGTTGAGACTGATAGGATCGTTGAGGTTGCAATAATGCCCCTCAGGCTAATAGAGCCATTGAGGCTGTGATAATACCGCTGAGGCAAAGATAAAGCCGCTGAGGCTGAGATGGAACCACCTTGGGGGTTTCTTTGGCCGGTCCGAGTGGTGATCCGAGAGTTGCTAGAGTCGTCGGTTCCTTTTAACCCGGAAGGATGACCTGAGAGTTATTGGAGTCGTCAGGTTCCTTTTAACCCTGAAGGATGACCTAAGAGTTGCTGGAGTCGTCAAGTTCCTTTTAACCCCAAAGGGTAACATGAGAGTTGCTGGAGTCATCAGGTTCCTTTTAACCACGAAGGATGAACTAAGAGTTACTGGGACCATGCTCGGGTTCCTTTTTCTTTTGATATAAGGTTTGAAAGTGGCTGCCTGAGAGTGACCAACAACCTATTGCAGATGCATAATTTAAGTATAATTTTAGTTAAGGCCTTACCTAATTGGCCATTGGCCGTAGAGATAAAAAAGTTGCCGAGGCTGCAATAAGGCTACTGAGGCTGAAATAGAGGCTCTGGATGGCTTACTGGAGATCCTTCCCAGGTGGCCTAGAGCTCCTTTGTGAAATTTTTGGAGAGAGTTTTGCCTCCTTCCGCTGACTTGAATGGCTCAGCATGTTGGTGATCTGTCCCTCAGGGAATCATGTCAACGGAAGTGGGAGGTACCAGCGCCTTCGTTTGGGGGCTTCATGATGTTGGCAAGCTTGATGATGCTCTTGCTGGAGAGCTGATGATACTCTTATTGGAGAACTTAAGAATGCTCTTGCTAGAGAGCTGATGATGCTCTTACCGGAGAACTTAAGGATGCTCTTGCTGGAGAGCTAATGATGCTCTTACTGGAGAGCTTGAGGATGCTCTTGCTGGAGAGCTTGAGGATATCCTTGCTGGAGAGCTTCGGAGAGGCATGACAGTGGTGAGTCTCTTACTGGGAAGATCTCTCACTGGATGAATAATGGTTGACTTGAGCAGCAACTAAAGAAGAAGTAGAAGCTCTTATTTGCTGCTGTGTAGCCATGGAATATCGCTTTCGCAGCTTTTGAACAGTTGCCATTAATGCTTTGATTTGCAGGGTGAGGGTGGCATGATGTTTTGCTTGAATGCACTGAGATAGTGGTGATGGTGGAACAGAGAGTTGGCCTCCTGTTGCTCAGCTCATTAAGGGTGCCCCCCAGCATGACTGGTGGAAGCCTCTTGGGTTCTTGTCATCACCATCTTTTTTTAACCACCATTTTGATATGAGGGGGATGAGGATCTGCAAGCTAGCATCGCTGATGATCCATGCTCTACCCCCCTTCCTAGCGCGCCAATTTGTTGCTGCTAGATCACCCTCCTCAAACATCCATGAGCGTCCGGTCACCTTCTCCGACGTGTCGAGGATCCTCCGGCAGACTTCGTTCGATCGGGAGCCTGCAAAAAGTTATGGGGATCGGAGATTCCAATGAAGACCCTTCGACGCTTAAGTCAGTACTCTGGGCAACAGCCGTGAGCTTGAGAAAGCTCGAAAGATAGAAAGACTTAGAGCAGAGCTCTCTATGAGCAAGAATGAGCGTTTAGGAGTGTTGTTTTTGTTACCTGGTCGGGGGTCCCTCTTACCCATTTTATTCATCTTTGGCCTCCGTGTGGCCCGCTTGGGAAGCTTGGAGCCTTTGTCATTTAGTGATGGAATGAGTCATGTAGAGCCTCATGATAGATGATGACTTTTGGGACTCATCTGATCTGAGTGGTTGGGGCTTCATAATGAATGATGACTTTTGTAGATGGAATGTCAGCACTGATGCCTATGAGACTTGAGGTGCTGCCACATATCAAAGCATTTATGATGATGGCAGCAATGGCGAGGCTTGCTCCTTAGTGGCATGTCAAAGCTGTAGGCCATGTCCCATCAGAGTGGGTAGCCGCAGTTGATTGGTAGGTGTTGCTTGATTTGGACAGCTGTTGTAGGCTACAGCAGGGTGTGGATAGCCGTTACGGCATTTGCCAGATGTGCCCTCCATGTCGCATGTCCTCCATCCTATATGGTTGGTGGTAGAAAGTGGGGCCAGGCATGTAGGCCCCACAGTGTGGTTGCTAGAGCACTGCTTGGGCAGTTGCTGAAACCGACTTGGAGCTGTGAAGGGCAGCTGGGAGCGTAGCCTAGGTGGTTGAGCCAGGTCCCACCTGGCAGGCCTACTGGAGGTGCTTCGAAAGGTGATCGTTGAGTGTAGCTTCGTTAGCGATGTTGAGACGTGGCAGCCATAGTATGAACTTCATCACGTGCATGTAACCTTATGCACGTAATCCAGCCCCCTCCTTATTTCAACTTATATAGAATAGTTCCACCTAGCTTGTCCTGGTTGTCCCATCTCCCAAGCCACATTACCATGAATCACCTTTATTCATACAAGGGAGGGGATCAATGTGGCTGCCACAAATGCCATGGTATATGCCATAAATGCTTTAGCGCATGTATGCAGGAGAAAGCCAACGTGGCTGCAAAGTCGGAATCTAGAGTCAGGAAGCGTCTTGGAGAAGGCCACCTAGGAGGGCTGCCTAGAAAGGCTGCTCTGAATGGGGCCATCTAGGAAGGCTGCCCAGATGGCCACCTAGGATTTGCTGGGGCCGCCTAGAAATTGCTGAAGCGTCTAAAAATTGCTGGGGCCACCGGGGATGGACCAACTTGCCGAAGCCAAGCCTAGATATAGTCATTATAGCCTATGAGGTCAATTGGCTCCATCAGCAAAGCATTATTGAAATATAATGATCATAGTAATATCAACATGCAACTGAAGCAGCATTTGTGACAAGTGTTAAACATCAAATCTATAATTCAATTGTGCTTGATCTAACATAAGATCCATTAAATAAAGATCATCGTAGGCGACCAATTGGTCCTCACAGCAAAAGCAGCTTGATTATTTAGTCCCTGATCTTTTTTTTTTTTTAGGATACAAAAAAGGGGAGGGGGCTTTGTCGACCCGTAGCTAGGTCCCATGCGACCCCGTTCCCCACCAGGAAATGTTCCGTGCAGGGCATTTACGCAGCCATTCCCCACACAAAGGTGAGTTGGTCAACCTGGCTCACCCAGGTGCCAGCAGTCAGAACAGAAAAGTTAGACAGACCTTAGCCCCTCCAACACCGGCATTTCAGGCCCAAAAATTAACTCTGGAATTATTCGAGTCAGCACAATGGCCTCATTCTCGAACCTGCGATGCCTTGATGGCATAGAGGAATCCCGACCACTGGGCTACTGCCTAAGCGGTAGTTCCTGATCTTTAAATAAAATAAGATTCATATCATAATATTTGAATTTTTCTAACAACTTGAAAATTATAGTAAACTGAGCTAAACATGTAAATCATGTCAGAAAAAAAAAATCTTGGCTAAAAATTAATGCCAGCTTATGAGATTTACTTTATGAATTGATTAACTGATTTTTTTTTTTTTTTTTACTGATAGCAATTGTGCATATGAGATGAACTAATGGCTAAGTTGATTTGCTTATGGAAAACAACAACAAGCTTAACTAAAATAAATTATTTCATCTTGGATTGATAGGTTGCAGGCGAAAAAGAGAAAAATGCCAGCAGAAAGAAAAAGGCAAATTAAACAGTAGCAAAAAAAAAAAAAAAAAAGAAAAGGAGATACGTAAGATTTGAGAAATATGGTATGATCTAATGCTTACAAGTTAGAGCAATAGAATAAATAAAAGAAAAGAATCAAAAGAAGATGACTGGTAGTCAAAAGTTAACATGATAAAATATTATGTTGATGGAAGAATCTCATGCGGAAGCGGTGACGATGGATGACAGGCAAGTGAAAAGATGCTAGTGATAAAATATTAGAGAGAGGAACGTACCGAGAAGGGGTGCTTTCGTCGATGAGGGTGGTGGGAATCATAGGAAAGGGTGTAGGAATTTTTTTTTTTTTTTTTTTTTAACAGTCAAACGATTATATCATTCGGATACGAGCCAAATCCGTAATATCAAAAAATAAAATCAAACATGAAGAGTGCAGGAATTGTTTGCCGGTGGGAGAAGGAGTATAATTAGAGAAAAAGAGACATGGATAATTTATAAAATTGCAGCAGAAAAGGAAGAATATGTGGGCAAGGGATTTAAAAAATAAAATTTTTAGTGTGAAAATTTGTTTCGTAAAAACAACTTTGAACTAAATTTTTATGAATCAGTTTGGACTTAAGATTATAAAAATAAAATTAGTATTTCACAAAAATAAAGAAAAGATTACCAAATGATATTAGTTCTAAAATCGGCACACTGTATCTAATAAACTAGTTTTATTAGGATGGTTTGATTTAAACATGAATTATACTCATGTCAATGGATTCCTATCAAATGTAGTCTCCATCAATGTCCAATACAAGATAAAAGATATTATTTGATCTACCCATAGGAAGAAAATTGGTAGCAATATGGACAAGAAGCGATAGAAATGAGGAATATATTTTTCTTCTGATTATCCCTGGCTTCCAACATCCCCTGTTGAATTAGTATATATTCTTGGAGACGATAAAATTGGGAGAGTGTATGAAAGAGCCCAGGTGATCGAAACTTTTTTTATCTTTCAAAAGAACTTTCTTTTATTACATATCTAAAACAAAAAAAAAATGGTTTTATGGGAGGCAACAGCAAAAGAAAAATATCTGACTACTTTAAAATGCTGACCTTCAATTATGTCCACCAAAAGATGCTGCAAAAGAAAATTATATAAAATGTTGATATCATGGCTCATTCCACTTGGAAGTTAGTAAGAATTACATTGAAAAAATAGATTCTAATGTCTCTCTATACACGCGGATATATAGTTCGGATGTAGAAGCGGACCCCAATAGATGTTTGCAGGTCTATTTTCTTCACCCTTTCAACCACCCTTTGCTATTGAACCAAGGTTGCCTATAATTTTTAAGGCCATCCTTGAATACATTTTCTCCAGACAAGGACCTTGCTAATGAAATTGATTATTTTTAGCTGGCCTATGTGAATAATTTGAGCCTCAAAAAGTCACCATTCTTCTTTTTATTTCACTTGCTTTATCTCGCTAGCTTGAAATGAACCCATCCTGCCAAACTTTAGTGTCAGATTGCTGCCCATCAAGTAGCTATCATGGAAAGAAGAAACAAAGTCCTCAAGCTTTAGAAGTCATGCTTCCAATCCAGTATGTCACCCAAACATTTCCCGGTGTATAAAAAGCATTATTTTTTAAGGTATAAAGTGGGTCAGAGATGGCTACCACATTATTAAGTTTAGAAAAAGCCCTTCTATATCATGCGCGGTGCAAAAGCATGCGCATCATGCATGATGATTGAACGAGCACACTTGTGACCGCGCATGCAGTACAAAAAAGAATAAAAATATTTTTGAACATACACGGCCATACATGCATGAATGATCAATTATCGCACACGGTGTACAAAGAGCTTTCCTTGAGTTGAAGGCTCCCAATGGATTGGTTTGCAAGTAGTCTTCTGAGTGGGTCCTTAGTGGGCTAAGTTGGGCGGTCAATTATACTCTGTTCCCTTTTCCACCCTTCATTTTAGCTACAGTTTTATTTCTTTTTCCTTATGTTTCCTCTTTCTTTGATTTGGGTTTTTTTGAACTATTGTTGTTCATTTCTTCTGCTTTTTTTTTTTTAACCCTTCTTGATGAAATGATGAAGATTTTGACACCCTAATGGTGTGATTGATATATGCATCATAAGGACCAAAGAGTTCAATGGAATGGTCACAATGAATTGTGCCCACTAAGATCTGCAAGCATCGATCTCCTATGATATCCCTTGCATGATGGCTATATTTCAACTACCAACTAGTCATAGATAGCAGCCTCACATTAATTAAACGGGTCTTAATTAAACTATTGCATTGGTCCTTAATTTTGATTCATATGGGCCTGGGTGTAGCCTTAGAAGATGGGAAAGCATCACGCCATGTGCTAGAAACGTGCACGCCTTAATTCAGTAGCGTGTTTAAACCGAGACGGAGGCTCCTTAAAACGCCTTTTGAAAACTTTTTGACGAGCAGGCATGTGAGAAGGACTGGTCCCCTACAGGTGGGCAGATGTAGCTGTTGGTAGGAGTATGACTGAATTGGTATGGTGGAGATGAATCAATTTACAATTATCTTCATAATTAAAGTTCCATTGTAGTTGATGATAGGCTGACGAAGTGTGAAGGTTCAAATTACTTGCAACGTCGAATGAATGATTCAACAAAGACTATTTGAAATGGGGTTTCATTAAAATGAGGATTTAGATGGGTAAGCTTGGATAAGTTTTCACCTGACCCTTGAATAAAGATTATAAGCTGTGGCTTAATTAATTAGATGGAAGTTTATAAAAGTAGGATTATCTAAGTTGAATTTTTAATCCAATCCTATGTTTGCAGGAGTAAAAGTTGGATTAACAAACTATCATTTAAATATAGGCCTAATCATTTATCCCAAGTTAGAAAGCATAAGATTGTCAATCTTATCCCACCCCATGTGTTTTCGAATCCAATGAGATGGGATCACTAATTTCATCCAACCCCATCCCCATCCCATCAATGATCCAAGCGCACTCAAAATCTCCTAAAAGTTTAAATTACTCATTCATATGGTTCCCACAATCTAATTATGTTGAGAGTTTAGAATGAGAATTTTCAATATAGTACCAAATTTTAGAGCACCATTGGATCGAGTTGAGTTCAAGTTTTACAAAAATTAGACCAATACATTTGAGGTTTTGGGTCTTACTTGATTCTATATCCGGTTTATTGAAGATCTAGTTTAAGGTAATAATGTGAATCCAACTCAGGTAGAGTGCAAGTAGCTAAAGTCCAAATCTACTAGGTTTTAGTAATTATATCTAGAAAATTTTTTTCCCAAAAAAAAAACTTAATCAAGCTAAGCAATTAAAGCTTCAAGATGTTTATAAACAACCAATACATGTTAAAAAATTAAATCATTAACAATAACCACTTGATAATCAACTAAATAATAATAATGAACTAAAAATGAAAAGATATATTTTATTTAAACTACAAAAAAAAAGCATGTTCAAACATATCATTACTTTTTTTAATTAAAATATTTATAAAATTTATATTATATGCATTTGCATGATTGTATAAATGTATATAATAAGTTAGGTAATTTATATAGTTTTGAGTTTGGTTAGGTATAAAATTCTTGAGCTGGTATCGAACCTAAAGGTTTCAGTAGATTTAACTTTAATTCTATACCCAACATTTTTGTTGTCAAGTTTTGATTGGTTGAGTCGTATACTAATTTGTAGATTGAGACATTAGCACTATATTAGTAATTTAGTATATCCGACAACCTGAGGCACTAAATAATACTTACATTTTTTAAAGTTTATGAACGTCTTGATCTTCAGCACTTTAATTAATCAATAATCATACTAATTTGATTTCCATTCATGACTATGCATGTCCAAATCATAATCGCCAACTAGTACATGCTAACAAAGTCACTTGATTGGATTGTAGAATTATGATAAAATATAGTTTAGCCATAGATATGATAATACATTTTGTCTATACATCTATCTATTAAAATATGCACCTGTTATGATGTCTCTCTCCTTAGTTTATCATCATTAGGTTTAAAATTAAGTAATAAAATGTGTTCTTGAATAACTCTTAAAAGATTGATGAACATGTTTGAATACACGCAATAAATTTGATATGTCAAGTACACTCCATCTTTGAAGAATACAATAATTAGAATTTATAAATTACTAAAGATATCTCTTTTTATCCATCAAAACATAATCTAAGAAACAAAAAAAATCTCTCCTAATTCATGAGTTGCCAAAGTTACAAATAGCAAGGCCAAGAGTGGGTTACCTACTTATCTTTCATATTCATCTTACCCGATGCAAATCAATATATTTGAAAATGTTTGACTGATACAGTATCAAGATATCATATGGTATTTTCTAATTAATCACTTATGAATCTAAAATAAAATTTATCATTTAATACTCAAATTAGAGGATTAATAGGTTAATTACTCTATAATTTAATATATTTGTCGAGTTCTCGAAAAATCTCAGCCCTTGGCTTGAGTGGAGTAAACCATGAACTCAGTCCATCTCAATCTCAGCCAGCCATTTGAAAAAATGACCTGGATGTCAGGTTTAGAAATCCCAAGTTTTTAGAGGACTCAATTTTTTTTTTATCTTAAAAGGTAAGATATTTAAAATTTTTGTGGTGTGTTGGGCTTTTTTTCCTTTTAAACTTTTGTTATTTTTATGACAAAGACTTCTAATGGAGTGAGGTTCTAAGAGGACTCCTGTCTCTTCAAACAGAGAAAGATGCAACCAAAGGTACAACCAATACCAGATTAAAACCCAACAAAATCCAACCAAAAATATATATCTCAGGCAGGAGCCAGCCCAAAGCAATGCACCAAAAAATAAATTTTCTTACTCTTCTTGAGCTGAGGTCCTGGAATCACTCTTACCAGTCACAGACAAGGAATATGGTTACCTGTTCAAACCAAACAAAAACCTAGGATTATCAGACAACAGATGTAGGCAGTAGCTCAAAACAGTGCACCAAAAAAGGTGAACATCCAGCCCAAAATTCAAATCAACCAAACAACTACATTGAAACACTCCACACAGTTCCAAACGAAAAAAAAAAAAAAGCAGCAGCAGCAGCAGCAATTATTATATTATTACCAGCCTCTCTCTTTTAAAAAAGAATGTTCAAATCCTGTCAAAATCCTGATGCCAGTTGTAGAATAAGTCTAGCTTGAGGTCTTATCCTAGAAGGCCAATCATGGTTTTTGAGTGTCTCAGAAGAAACCAGTTCTAAGGAGAGTGACAAATTTTGTAGTAGCAACTAAAAAGGATGGTAAAAATTAAAACTAAATAGTCTGCAAGGAAACCAAACATCCATGCCTAGATATTTAAACAAAAAATGAGAGTTAATTAAAAAGTAGCCCAATATTTGCACCCCCTTCATTTAGGTTTCATGTTTAAATCTTGAGAGGTGTTTTCCTAATTAGTACTTGATCTATAGATGATTCTCCAATTGAACCGGTGGTCCCTGTTCCTGTTATCAGAAAAAGAGAGAAAGAGAGAGAGAGAGCAAAAGCAGTAGAACAAAAGAGAAGCAATTAACTGGTACTGTTACACCTTGTGCTGCTCCCTGTGCTGATAAATCATAGGCTTCCCATTATTTTGCCTCAGTGATGCCCACTTTGCTAAGGTGACAGTCTCATAACCCAAATCTAATCCAAATTTCTTATGCGTTTGGTGAGGTCATCAACTCAACCAAACCCAACTGTAGATGAACGCTAGATTACAAAAGGCCTTCCATTTGAATGGCCCTCAAAGGATCTTTTCCCATTAAACTTGACATAAGGTCCTGTGAGTTGCCCCCTCCATAATATGACATCACAAAACAACAACATGCCAACTGAAAGCTAATTCTGGGACCTGGTTTGGGGTCTATATTTCAATTATATAATACACAATGAACAAAACGTTCCTTTCAACATTAGGTGCAATTGGGGATTGATACAAGCCTGCCCATGAGCCAAATTAAAAGCATAAAGAAAACGAGGAAGACTAAGTTTACAAGGCAAAACAACAAGATTAGTTCCCACTTGTAGCACTAAAATTCACAGGGGACTTCTTCTTTTTTTTTTTTTTTTGTACAACAGCAGATTTCAGCCAAGCCAACCCGTGATTCACAGCGATACCAAGAGATCCTTCATTGCTGGAGCTGGTCTAGCCGACGACGTCCTGCGCCTTCTGTACTCTTCGTTGTTCGAAGACGGCTCGATCACATCGGCGGCGAACCTCACCTTCTTCTTCGGCCGGCTTCTCTCGCCTCCTGTCAAAATTCGCAACATTAGTAGATGAAATCAAACCCTCGTTGCACGGAAATTTTGCAGGGATAAAAAAAAAATACAACACCAAAAGCAAATTGTTACAGAGGATAAAAGAAGGAAGAAGAAAGGAGGTGGCAAGAGGGATTCATGGATCAAAAAGGAGAAAGAAAATAATCAAGCACCTAGTTCTGATTGAACTTTCTTCATGAAATCCGACACGAGGCGCTTCTGGACTTGAAGGGATAAGAGGACCACGCTGCTAGAAATCGCAAAGACTGCCACAAATCCTATGCAGTTGGAGCTTGCCATCTCGCTCTCTCTGTTCTTCCCTTGGTCTCTTATTTCCTGAACATCTTTTCTAAGGCTACGGAGATGAAGAAGAAGAAGAACAAGAAGAAGAAGAAGAAGAAGAAGAAGAAGCCGAGAAGGGAAAGCTGACGGAAGGAAGCATGGTGAAGAAGAAGAAGAAGAAGCAAGGGAGGATATGGACTCTAGAAAGGAGAGAGAGAGAGATGAACGAAAGAAAGATGAAGAAAAAAGAAAGGAGGGGGAAGGGGGAGAGGCTCTTCTTGGAAGGAACATGGGGATCCGTTTCAATTAATTTGACTTTATTGGGGTATAACTGCCATCTTCTGGGCGGTTGACAAAATTGACATCGATCAACCCCTCGTATAAATTGAAATTTCTCGGGTAATGACCGAGGTGTCCCCTCGTTATCCCCGATCTTTCGTTCCAAGGCATTGACCTGGTCAATGGGTATGTATGGATGAACGAAATATCATCCGCTGTACAGGCGCGCGCAAAGGCGGCCGTCGGCCGTCGCGTCGCGTCGCGCGGATCCGACACAACGCCTACTATAGAATATAGATGGTATCGCCATGTCCCATCGCGCAAGAGCGAACCTGGCACAAGTCGTACCAAGAAGCCGTAACGTCGCAGACCGTCGCGGTAACACAGTTGGAGAGCTTTTTTTTAAATAAGTTGGGTCCGCCGGGATTGAATCATCTGAGATTGGATAAAAAGGATTGGGTTAAGTCAACAACTTTACCATTTCAAAATATTTCCTTCATTGATGGTTAGTAGGGGTGCAACTTGGATCGGTTTCAACCTAAATCTAGCCCGCAAAACTCGATTTGCAGCAGTACTCAAACTCTAATTTGCTTAACCCGAACCCGAAGGATCTGGATTGAACCTGAACCGATTTGCAACTTGGGCTGGATTAGGGTTGCAGTCAATCCGAACCCAAGAAAACCCGAACCCGCAAAGTCAGAAGCAGCAGGCCCACTGGTGTTGTCGAAGTGATGATTTAGCCTTGTTTGTTAGGTTTAAAGTATGTAAAGCTGATAATTTTTGTGAAAGTGATGATTCTTGGTATGAACATTCCATCAGAATCTTCATTACCTTTTAAAATGAGCAATATACCTTTAACCATTGCATTTTATCATGTAATATTGGTGGGTCAAACTAGTATCTTTATTTTTTTTAATTATCTTCTTTGAGACATTTGTAACTTATAATATGAAGTTTGCCAAAATTTTATGAAAGCATCTGAGAAGAGGTGATGAGCAGAAAACTAAAACATCTACGAAAGGGATGATGAGTAAAAATCAGAGAGCTTTGGATGTCGAATGCAGTCTCGCTACTTGAAAAAGATCTCTCATACCAGACTTATGTGGTCTTCTAACCGGCTCTTTATATCGTCTCAATATTTTCTGCTTCCGAAGGATAAAGGTGACTTCTTCAATGCATATGGTGGCTATTGAAATGTTATGCAATATTTGAATTACTTTGAATATGTTTTGGTTTAAGAATGTACTTTTTTTTGTTTAGTTTTATGTAAAAGATGTATATTTTTAGACATATAATTTGAAATATGAAGCTTGTTTGTTTCAAATTTCAGCTTGTTTGTACAATATAAAGCTTATTTGTTTCAAACTTTGCTTATTTGTGCATGTTAAGCTTGTTTGTTTCATATTGTCATATATATATTTTTTTATCAACCCGAATTCTAATCGAAATTCAATCCGAACCCGATTTTTAAAAAT
This sequence comes from Calamus simplicifolius, assembly GCA_900491605.1. Classification (NCBI taxonomy): domain Eukaryota; kingdom Viridiplantae; phylum Streptophyta; class Magnoliopsida; order Arecales; family Arecaceae; genus Calamus; species Calamus simplicifolius. Next base: position 1,738,693 of record UESW01003839.1, on the reverse strand, counting down.
AGGGTTAGGGTTGATGTTTTACAAATAGGGTTAGGGTTGACATTTTATAAACAGGGTTAGGGTTAGGGTTAAGGAAAACCCGAGTTTCATGAGCCCGAGTTGCACCCCTAATGGTTAGCAGTGGAGTTGACAAAATTAACTAGAAGCCAACTTTTGCAAGTTTAAAACAGCATACATACTTTGGAACAGTTTATCTCTAATGCAATCTTACTTGTTAAGGCAATGATTTTACATCATTTTCATTCGGCTGAGATCCATTCTTTTAATTCACTAAAAGAATGATATTTAATTTATGCCACATGAATTAATGTAATTGAATGATATCTTTTTTTTCTTCTTAAATCTTGGTTTTATACATTTTGCCCTTGCCATTGGCCTTCCATTGAAAGCATCCTCTCTGCCACACAAAACCATCAAGATCATGTGTCCACCTATCCTAGCTTCTAATTTCTTTCCTAACTCTCTAATTACAGTCATGGGTCCATTTACTCCAATGCACAATTTCACCTTTTATTCTCTTTATATATATATATATATATATATATATATATATATATATATATATAAGAGTATAGTTGTAGTTGGAAAAAGCTTAGTTGAGTTGAGTAAAGTTGACAGACAGTGTACACTGAGTATTCTTATTTTATGCCATATGGGTTAATGTTTGAAAGTTGGATCGGACAATAAATTAACTTAACATTTGGATTGCAGGTCAATCAGTTAAGCCGGATGAACTAATTTGATCGGTTCAAATAATATTATAATTAAATTTTATTTTAATAATAAAAAATAAAAAATATAAATATAATTTAAATTAAAAATTAAAAAAATCTAAAAACTAGGTTGGACCGGTTTGAAACCCGATCGATTCAATGGATTTTTTTGATTTTCACTAAATCATAGAAAGGTTTACTTTAATAATAAAATCGAATTGGACTGATGATCGATTTTGATTGGATCGGTTCAGTTCCGTTTTCAAAATATTAGTATGGGTAGATGTTAAATGCCATTTAATTTTTTTCTTAAATCTCAGTATACATTTTACCCTTCCATTGGTCTTCTGATAAAAACTCTCTTTCTTCCATAAAACTATCAAAATTATTTCCTTTCTTTCACATGATCTATTCTCTAATCCTAGTGTTGCGGCCGAATCACGTATGATGAACATCGGGCAGACTAGGATCACCGTGTGTGCAGAGAGATCATCGTCTTCCTCCTGGAGCCTGCAAAAAGTCCCGGGCCGGTAGTTCCGACGGGGACCCTCCGACGCCCAAGTTAGTGAGTCGTCGAACAGGGATATGATTTTTTTTCAATTATTCTAGTGGAAGTTTTTTCTGAAAGAGAGTCCCCCCTCGCATGGAGCTCGGGTCCTCCCCTTATACCTGTTGGGAATCCCGTATATCTTGGCCTGTTGGAACCGTCGAATCTGCTTCATCGAACGGCAAGTTGTTGGACTGTTGCGGGATAGGGGCCGCTTATAGCGGTAACTGCTGATCAGGCTGAGACCTGCCCGCGATTTGGGTAAACAGGCTATTCGGCAGTAGACCTTAAATCGCGGGGCCCATTGCCTAAAACATCCTTGTATGATGGCCGACACTGGGGGCCGAGGTCGGGTGGCAGTGCTAGATGCCGGAACCAAAACCTCAGTATTAGGGCTTATGAAGACCTACGCTGAGGCCGACGCTGAGGATCGACGCTGGAGGCCGGCGATGGTGGCCAGCTCTGAAGATCGACGCTAGCCGCTGGTGCCAACGCGTAGTTGTTCTTTGATGCTGACGCTGGGGGCCGACGCTGGAAGCCGACGCTGGTGGCCAGCTCTGAAGACCGACGCTAGCCGCTGGCTCTTAAGGCCGACGCTGAGGACCGACGCTGGGGGCCGATGTTGGGGCCGGCGCTAGGGCCGACGCTGGGGCCGACGCTGGGGGCCGACGCTGGGCCGACGCTGGGGGCCGACGCTGGGGGCCAACGCTGAGGGCCGACGCTGGGGCCGGCGCTAGGGGTCGACGCTGGTGGCCTTGGGTTTCGTTGTCACATCATTGCCTTCGAAAGTCGTGCAGAAGATATTACTACCCCGGGGAAACCGCCAGCCGTATCAGATGCCCCCCACCCCTGAGATTGGTGAGCGTTTACTTACCTGCGAAAGGGGGTGTGAATATCTTCTAGGGGGCCGGTTTCCACGTTATCATCTTGCTTTTGTTGGGCTTAGGGAGGATTTCCCTCGGGCAGTGCTACGAAAAGGCGGACGGCATCATTGCGGTAAGGTTAGCGCCCCCTTTTACATTGGTGGTCTTTTCGATCTTATCGTATCGACGGGTCGTCGAAACGCCTCCCAACTGAAGACGGACGCGTGGTTGAATCGGACGGTTAGAGGGTGTTTCGAGATGGTGTAATGATGGCGAATTGCCCTTATCTTCCTATCTTCCCTCTCTCTTCCGCCATTGCCCCCTTTTGAGTCCGCCTGTGTTTCCGTCTTCTGTTCATCTCCCCGTGCTCTGTCCTTGCTCGCGTTTTTCTTCTCAGGTCAGTTCCCATGGCTTCTTCTCCTTCTTGCTCCATTTCCGGTTCTTGGGGGGGTTCCCACCATTCTTCCCAGTTTGAGTACCAGTCCATCCAATGGTCCACCTCATCTTCTGATCATTCACCAGAGCCACGACTAGCCGATCGTCCCTTCATCGGGATTCGTCCGTCCGGCGGACAGACTTCCGTTAGAACCCGGCCGGCGGTTGCCGGCCCTTCTAGGGTTACCAAGGAGTCCCCCGAAGGGACTGCGTCGACCATGTCTGCCCAGGACATCGCGAACTTGAGGGCCAGGTACGGCTTCCCTCCGGACCTTCACCTGTTCGTTCCCACCTAACGATAGGGCAACCTCTTCCCGTTCCGGGAGGGTTGCCCTGTACGGGGCCTTTTTTAAGGCCGGGCTTAGGTTACCGATTCACCCCTTTATCCTTAATCTTCTGGATAGGTATTCCTTGACCCCGTCTCAACTAGTTCCCAATTCCTTCCGAACTATAGTTGGTTTTTTGGTACTCTGCCATCTGCAGGGCATAGAGGCTAGCATTTCCTTGTTCCGCAGCTTCTATACCTTGCGCAAACAGTCGGGGTGGTGGTCTTTCACTCCTAGATCCAACAGGATTCTTAGGTTGTGCCTTCCTTCCTCCGTTAAGGGGTGGAAGGACAAGTTTTTCTTCGCGGACATCAGCGGGGTTCATGGAAGCTGGGGGTACCCAATATTGATGCCAACAGGGACGCCTCCATCCTTCCACGAGACCGGATGGCATTTGGGCAGCTCCTGACTGTCGATATTCCTAAGTGTAATAAGCTGATAGCCGAGGAGAGCCTTCAACGTGCCGGCTTAATTCCCTCGAGGGGTGAGCATTAGTCCACTCACCTCTCTTCTCTGTTCTTCTCCCTTCTCTCTTTTTTTTTTTTTTTTTTTTTTATTTTTTTTTTAACTATCCCTTGCTTGCGTAGGGATGGCGCCGACATTGCACAAGCTTAAGCAGGTGGCCGCCAAGAAGAGGAAGGCCACGGGACTGTATCCCCTGCCGAAGGGAGGGCTGCCACTAAGGTTCCCAGGAGGGCCGACGCCGGGAGGGTTAGTGGCAGAGAGACCGACGCTGGGATGGCCGACACCGGAGGAACTATAGTCGTGAAGCCCCTACGCGCCAAAGTCTCGAAGAAGGGCGGCCCCAAAAGGGCCGTCACTAAAGGGGTCGACGCCCCGGAAGCCAAAGCAATGGGGCCCGAGCGCATAGGCGAGGCAATCCGACCCCAAGCCGAAGAACCCGTCATGGAAGACGCGGCTAAGGCCAGGGCCGGCAAGGAGGTGGAGCAAAGCCCGCTGGAAGAAGAATCTCCAGCCTCGGCTCCTCCAATTATTTTACTTGATTTATCTCCTGAGGGAAGACACCATCTCCCGCGCCTAAGGAGGCGGGTAAAGCTCCGGCGGCAATAGCGGCGACTCCAGCCGCTGCCTTGCCCCCTATGGGGGTGACAGCTGAAGCGCCTCTGCCCGCTAAAGAGCCGGAGACGGCAGGTTTTGAGGCAGAATCAGCCTCCGTGGGTCCGACGCCCAGGGAAGGGAGGACTATCGATCCTTCCTTCCAGTCACTGCTGGCGAACCATAGCCGCTGGGCTATGAGGGTCATAGAGGAAGCTTCAGTGGAGGAGATGCAAGAATATCTCCGAGGTCGAAGGTGTGCTACCTTCTTTCGTGAAGCCTTGGCGCACCTCTGGGTGAGTTTTTGTACCACTATTGTCCTTTTCTTTTCCCTTTTTCTCTTCTTTTTTTTCCTTATCTGGATATTATATATATATATATATATATATATATATATATATATATATATATTTTTTCAGGCCTTGAACTCCCTTGTCGCCCTCAAAGATCTCTGGACTTTGAGCGACACCGCCCTTGAGCAAGCGCGGGAGGAGATGGTCTCCCTTCAAGTGAAAGCTGAAAAGGCGGCGATGGCCCTAGAGGACACCCGGGCCACCCTGACGGGCGAGGTAGAGGCTATTCGGCTTAGAGCCGAAAAAGCTGAATACGCGCTGGAAGTTGCCCAGCGCCATGCTGCCAACGAGCTGGACAACGCTCAGGTGGCGGAAGAGAAGCAAAAAGCGGCCGAGGAGAAGCTGATGGCGGCCGAGGAGAAACTGATGGCAGCAGAGCAGGAGGTATGCGTTCTAAAGACTCAGATGAGCTCTGCCTTTGCCGAGACCAATGCGGCTAAGGAAGCCACCCGCCAACACATAATTAAAATCGCGGATCTGGAGGCGGTAGTGGCGGAGGCCCAGAGAAGAGCCACCGAGGCGGAAGAGAAGGGGGCCAATGCCATAGAGGATTATAAGAAATCCGCAGCCTTCGATGACGAGGTAGCTGAGTCAGCGGCGTTAGCTTATGACGCCGGCTTCCAAGATTGCAAAAAGAAAATACAGGAGCTTTACGACTTGAAGATATCGAGGAGCTGCAGCCTGACGACGTCCCTGAAGATGGCACCCCGCCTTCGGATGCTCATTAACTGCTTTTGTTTTTCTTCCTATTGGCAATTTTGTAAACTTCATCATCAATGAATATTTTTAATTTCTTGAGCTTCATTTGTTCGAACCGCTGTGAACTGCCAGTTGATAGGAATATG